>PVKC010030952.1:0-14671 GCA_004027635.1 Crocidura indochinensis
CTCCTCTCATTAAGTCTGATGATTGTTGCAATGATGATTTTTATTTTCTTTAAAACCCATAGATGAGTGAGACTATTCTGCGTCTCTCTCTCTCCCTCTGACTTATTTCACTCAGCATGCTAGATTCCACGTACATCCACGTATAGGAAAACTTCATACTTCTTACTTTGTATTTAAAGCTCATTCCTAGCTGGAGTCTCAGGAGAATATATGGTTCCCAGGATTGAACTTGGATTGGTCTCATGCAAGGCAAGTTCTCTACTATCTATACTATGTAGCCCTCACAACATTATTTTGAGTTGGGTAACGTAACTACTTTCAGTCCACTGAACATGTTTACTAATCTTTTTGAAGTCATGTTGCTCTTTATGTCCTTGGGGATGATAACCATACTTAGCTCCGGAACTTACTTTATGGATTTAATGAGATAAAGATTTAACATTACTTCCTCCAGTACATCTTAAATTTTTAATTTTAAGACAAAAAATAATGTCTTCTATGGGATGGACCCAAATTTGATCCCTGATATCCCTTATGGTCTCGTGAGCCTGCCAGGAATGATTTCTGAGCACAGAACCAGGAGTAACCTGAACTCCTCCAGGTGTGTCCTAAAACCTCCCAAAATTAAAAGTTAAAAAAGAACAATATACAAGTATTATTGTTAACATTTTAATAGAATTTTTGGCATCCTATCCTTAGAATATTTTGCTATACTGAAGCCCCAAGCTGTCCCCCAACACAATTTCTCCATTTATTTGTATTACTTAAGCTTTATTTTGGATTCCAAATTATATAGTTTTTTCTAGTATCGATCATTACCTATTGTATTCTAAAAGTACATGCTGGAAAAAATAATAAAAAAATAGTGTCCATTTACAGCATTTTTACTTTTCAGAAACTATTTTTATATGTTGTATTTTTGTTTTGTTTTCTATAAGATTTACACAAGCCCTTTGAACTATCTCCCTGGTTCATTTTTAAAAAAATGTTATGGGTATTTTGAGACTATCTGCCAATTTTAATTGTAAGATTTTCTTCCAATTTCACCAGCCACGGTAATGCTTAGGTTCCTTTAATGTTTCTCTTGTATGCAAAGTAATATTTTGATATTTAATCAGAAATGTCAGAATCATTCTATTAATTTTTATCACTTCTACAGTTATTTTTGTGATAAAAATATTTATAAATTAATTCTGGGCTGAAGCAATAGTCTAGTGGCTAGGACAGTTGCTTTTCACTTGACTGACTTGGGTTCAATCCCAGGCATCCCATATGGTCCCTCTTATATTTTAGAAACAATTTCTAAGTGCAGAGACAGGATTAAATCCTTAGCACTTATAATATTTGCAGTATACACTACATTGAATATTAAACATGTAATATATTTATTTAAATGCATTATTATTAATTATAGATGTGATGTATGCTTTTTTTTAAACTTATTTCACATCTGACTTTTTTCTTTTACCTGGTATATATTATTCTTAATGTAGCTTTCTTTCTGTAAAACCCCGGAATGTATTTTTTTTTTTTTTTGGTTTTTGGGTCACACCAGGCAGTGCTCAGGGGTTACTCCTGGCTCCATGCTCAGAAATTGTTTCTGGCAGGCACGGGGGACCATATGGGGCACCGGGATTTGAACCGATGACCTTTTGCATGAAAGGCAAACGCCTTACCTCCATGCTATCTCCCGGGCCCCCGGAATGTATTTTTTTTAAGTTTTTGCCCGTCACATAAAATGTATTAACTTCATCACAGCAAAAATCTCCAAACACTTTTTAAGATAACATCTGAGACAAAATAAATTTCTTCTAGCCATCTTTTTTACTTCTTATTCCTTTCCCCTTTTCTACCCTCTAGGAAAGTAACTCTTAATTTTCTTTTCCTATATTGCTTCTGCATGAACTTAAAATATTCACAGCAGTCATAAATAAGTAGACACATTCCAGGTGGAAGATTAGCGTCACCAAAGGAAGATAATTGGTTGAATGAAATATGTTTTAGAGACCTAAGAGATTCCTTTGGCCTTTATGAACAATGTAAATGGTACACAGTAAACTAAAAATACAACTTATAGATTAGAATGCTTTATAGTTTACTGTTCAAACTTCAGGATGAGATCTTTATATTTAATTCATTTGTCCAGTGGTGCCTCTAAAGATACTGTACAAGAATGAATCTGTGAGGAGTTAGAATTGTTAAGAAATGAATTTTAGTTATAGATAATGTTATGATGCAGGGAAACTAACATGCATATGTTAAATGTCTTGGTTGATTCATAGAGAACCTGCAATGTTTATAACTGCTTCAAGGGGGAGTTTTAAAATGTGCACCTTTCTAGTATAGATGCACTAAGTTGGTTTTACTGCATGTGAGAAAATCAATAAAAATATTGCCAAATGGGAAATTATTTGCATACTTGCATTGTAGTCAGTTACTTCTAATTTACAGAGTTGTGAAACAGCTAAAATATATGAACAAAACAGACAATGCATAGTTGTCTGAATACACTTTGTTTACTGAAATATGTTAGATATTAGGTATTTATATTTTTGAGAAAATATGTAGATATAGATTTAAAGAGCAAGAATAAAGAGTCATTAAGAAAAGTTAGAACAATGACTAGCTAGAGAGATAGCTCAATAGGCAGGGGCACATACATAAGACCTGTATTTAATTTCCTGACACTTACATGTTTCTTCGGCACTGCCAGAAATGAATCCCTGAATGTTACTATGTATGACCTCAAAGTCTAAAATTAAAAAATGGAAAAATAGAAATAATAAGACTTTACTGCAAATTTCTAAAGTGGAAACCATGAGATATAAAATGGTATAAATATATTTATAGTATATAAATTGTATAAAATGTAACCAAAGTTTATGTTCTAAAAAGAAAAAGTTATATGTCAATGTTTAATCAACTAAACTATCAGTTGATTAGAAATGTGCAGTGAAAACAGGAGGTCAGGGACAAACCAGAAAAGTATATGGATTTTGAAACTACCTAGAAGTATGATAATACACAATGTGGCTTAGTTCCTTACATCTGTACAATATTATAGAGTTACATGTATCATCCAATGTTATGAAAATTAAGCAATACTGTACATGTTAAGAAAGCTTGATCATAGTAGCTGATCAATAAATAGTAACTATAAATACTATATCATATTTAGTATTTTCCTCTTTATATTTGTTTTATCTTTAAGGTATCAAACCCAGTCTAGAAGTCTCTTTTAACATATTGATTTGTGCATCATGCTAAATATGAATAGGGTTCAAATCAGCCAGTGAATAAGATCATTACCTGAGCTAAAGGGAATAAGGCTAGATTTTACTAAGGAGGTATAAGGTACTGAGTAATATGAATATGCACGTGGAATGCTTATATCCTTTCTTATATCATTATCCTTACATAGTAAGGAGAGATTAGTTTTATAGAGAATCCAGAGAGATGGAATTTGCCAAGCAAATATTACCACTGAAGTTAGGAGAAAATTATTCAAGTGTGTGAAATAGTGTGTGTACAGATATCTATCTGCATAGTTGGGTGTTGATAAGAAACTTGAGGGATGAGATATTAACTATCACATTGTGTCTAATGCATATTATGGCTAGGGAAAGGGGCTAGTTATCATAAAGTACTAATTTCTAAGTTTGTAATGACTTTGAAGAGACTTGAAGTCAGAGTTTGAAATGGGCTCCAAAGGAATTAAGATAGAGCTAAAAGAGAAGAGAAGAGCTAGATATCTATGGATCAGCTTAGTGTAGGTCATATGGCTTTGGATCATTTCAAGTTCATATAATCATCTATTAAGCATTCCCATAATTGACCCCACATAATTTATAATATTATAATTTTTAAGCAGGTGTGATATAATAACTTAGAGTGCTACATCCCAGGTCTGTATTCCTGCAAGAACAGGGTATGAAATAAGCATTACACTATACATAGACCTCAATTATGGCTGATTCCTCATCCTCCTTGTAGAATCATGTCTCTTTAGCCAACTGACAGCTTCCAATTAATTTTCTTAGTCTTCTTAGATTTAACTTTTAAATTAAAGAGGGTGGATGGTCCACACCCGATCTTGTACAAGGTATATTCTAATCTGAGTGCCCAGATATCAATCCCAAAGCTGATTGGAGAGCCAGGGTGTACCAGGGATTGAACCACGGTTAACAGCATATCAGGTCCCTATAATATGTCTCAAGATAGCTTTAAATTTGTTTAAATTTTTTAATTTTCAGCAATGAAAATGTGATGTAGCTGCAAAAATCTGAATTCTGTCCAGAACAATTTGTGCTAAGTCCTATGTGTGCGTTTTTTAGCTATTTTATCTGTTCAATTTGTTGCACCCCTTTGTATATACTATGTGTTTATTTTGTTTTGTTTTATTTTAGGGCAGTGCTTAGGACCTACCCCTGCCTATGCAAACAAGGGTCACTCATGACAAATTCAAGGAACCATATAAAATGGCAGGGGTTGAATCTGGGTCAGCCACATACAAGGCCAGTTTCAACATACTAGCACTAAGGCTCTGTTCCTGGTGTCATTAGGGTGTCTTGACTTAACTTCACCTGTCAACCTTCTGAAGACATCTATCTTATAACTTCTGTTCTTCCTACATAGTTACTTACTAGGCTTAAAGTTTTTTTGGAAGTGTTTTGGTCTTTAAGTGCTAGGTTGGTAGTACTTAAAAGTATTCTCACAGCTTATTACATGCAGTTGAGTTAAGATTGAGTTGTTTACACCTAAATGAGAAAAACAGTACATCACATCCATTAAATAGATTAACTTTGTGGAAAAGTTAGGTAAGAGGAAAATACTCATGACACTTTATTTGTAACTTAAATTATAAGGAAAGTTATTATGATTTTGCCATCTGTTCAAGATTTTCGAGCCATTTTGGTAAATTTAATGTTAATGCAAAGTACATGCCTTCGCACTAATTAACCAAAAAATCTGTTTTATTCTTCTCAGATAATGAAAAATATGTCAAAGATATGATTTCTTAAAGAAAAATATAATTTATGGCACTAAGTTAGGCCTTGAAACCCTCTCTTATGATGTGTTTATGAACAGAAACATGGGACTATCCAAAAGTCTCATCAAACACCTCTTTAAGGAAAATACCCAAACTAAAGGCTTTAACACATTTACAGTGTAAAATAAAACGTTATTTCCTCTTAAATAGTATCATAGCTTTTGGCAAACATAAGATTTTGATATTGATTTTAGGGAGGGAGGAAATTGGAGTTTAGGGCTGAGGAACATGGGGAGTAACTGTGAAGCCAATATTGATTTAATGTCCAAATCCAAATACCACATTGCCCCTCTAGAAACACAATTAATTGAAATATATGCTTTTGGCGTATGTTTACATAAAATATCATTTACCAAGACTTTTTAAACCTCTTTAGTCAACATTTGTTATAGATGAATTTAGTTTCATTTTCATTTGTTCTGTCCACGTTTTAAACGTGCTATCATTTTTTTCTGCATTTCTGTTACCTTACCTCTAGATTATATTGGAGGAAATACTGTTTTTTATTCTATTTGAAGAATACTCAAAACTCTGTAACAATTTACCATTTTCTACAAAATTATATTTGGACTTATTGGAATCTCTTCTGCCTCTCTTTGTAATTATATTTCCCACAAGCCACCATACTACACTCTTTTTTTTAGGGGGGTTAACCATTTCCAGTTGTGCTTAGGGGTTACTCCTTTCAGTCAGTAAATCAATCTTGATAGTACTAACGGTACCATATGGGATGCTGAGGATCGAACCCAGGTTGGTCACATGCAAGGCAAGCATCTTACCTGCTGTACTATCTCACAGGCCCTACCATACCAAACTCTTAAGGGAGAATATGGTACATACCATATTGAGGACTTCTCCTACTAAGCTTAAATTTCATTCAATTTTCCCCAGGATCATAAAATATTTCATTCTTGTTTACAAATATTATGTCAGGGGGTATAGAGATGATGGTTATAGCAATAGTGAGCTTGTATATGATTGTGTATGTATTTGTGTGTGCATAAATGCACATGAATATGAAGAGAACTGAATAGCAAAAGCAGAACAACTGATAGGATACATACAAGAACTTTTTATGTATCGCACTATTGTACTGCCTACAATGATTTTGAACTGTTTTAGAAAAAAAGTGATCAAAAAGGAAGCTATTGAGATCAGATCTCAAATGCAATTTTGACCAATTAGTTTAGTCTTTAAATAAAATTAAATAAAATCAAAATATTGATCAAGTACACTTAAGTATACGTAAAACTAATACAGTATTTGCCGTCATATAAGACGACTTTTTTTTGGGGGGGGGTCACACCCGGCAGTGCTCAGGGGTTACTCCTGGCTCCATGCTCAGAAATTGCTCCTGGCAGGCACGGGTGACCATATGGGGCACTGGGATTCGAACAGATGACCTTTTGCATGAAAGGCAAATGCCTTACCTCCATGCTATCTCCCGGGGCCCATATAAGACGACTTTTGAAAGGAAAAAAATTCAACCGAAAATCAGGAGTCGTCTTTTACGCCAAGTATATCCCGAAAAATGTCTTGCTATGCCACTAAACGAAAATCATCTGGATATTGCCACAAAACAAATTTTCCAACTCGATCCTGCAGCAATCACTGCAAGGCTGCTCGGACCGCCTCTCTAACTCAGCCAATGCAAGCAGGTTTTTGATGCATGCAAATTAGACAATGTTCTGGACCCGAATCTACACTGTCAAAAGCGTCCTCAAATGGGCCAGAGTCAGAGAGGAATTCTATTCCAGTATACCCTTTGAAACTTTGCTTGTTGTGATTGGCTCACTGTGGTACATACAGTTGCAGCACAGGAACGTTCTGTCTTATACAGTGAATATAGGCCTAAACCTATGTCTTAACTGTAAAATTAGGGGGTCGTCTTATATGCCCAGTCCTCTTATACACTGACAAATATGTTAGTTTCTTTATGTTGTCCGTTAAAAGATGGGTTGTAGCTCCAGTTTTTCCAATCCTTTCCCTGAGGGAGAAAAAATTGATTGCCAATTTAGGATCCCAACAGAGAGTATAGGCGGTAAGGCACTTGTCTTGCACATAGCCCAACCAAGATCAATCTTTACTATTGCATATGGTCTCCACACCCTACTGTTAGGAGGGATTCATGAAAATAGAAACAGGAGTAACCCTGAGGTGAATGTTCCTCCAAAAGCAAGCAAACACAAATACTAATTTGTTATTGCTTTTTGTTTGTTTTTGGGCCACACCTGGTGACACTCAGGAGTTACTCCTGGCTAGGCACTCAGGTATCACTTCTGGCTCAGGGACCATATGGGATGCTGGGGATCAAATTGCATCAGTCCTGGGTCAGCTGCATGCAAGACAAACACCCTACCACTGTGCTATTGCTTCAGCCCCATTATTGCATTTTTATAATAATAATTTTTATTTTGACCAAAGTAGATTACATATCTTTCACAGTAATATTTTAGGTACATATTAACATTGAGTCAGGGATTCCCATCACCAAATTTGTCCTCCTCCACCCCCATTTCCAGCTTGCATCCCATACCCCCTCCCCTTACCCGCTGGTCTGCTAGTATAAGTGGTCCCCTCTGTGTCTAGCTTGTTGTAGATTGGGTATCGATTCTTTTGTCATTGGCTTTGGCTTTGGCTTTGGTGCTTAAGTCCGATCATTTTTATTACTACTTAGTGATCATACAACTGTTTGGTCTTGGTACCCTCAATCATTTCCCCCTCATTTTGAGAGGCAGAGCAAGATGGTTTAAGTATGTGGTATTTTTAAGCATATCTTTTTCCCCCTATTTCCACAGATAAGCCACATTGCAAATTCCATGCACTTTTGTCTAGAGATCTACCAATAACTATCATAGTCTGTCTTATGGAATTATAGCAGGGATTTAGAAAAATGAAGGTCACTGGTTATAACACAAAGCACCACGTAAAGTTTCCAGGATATATAGTTTTGTCTCTGACTGTTGACTCTACTTATACTTGTTATCCTAGTTCTATATTTTTATAGACTATTGTTAACTGATTACCACACTGAGTATAATGAATAATACCCTTTGTTTCATTTTACCTCATTCCAAATTATCATTCAAAACATTTGTTCTTCATAACTAGAAACAGGATGAAACATTGCTCACTCACATAGGTTATTCTTTTTACATTAGTTATTCAGAACACCATAATGAATCTTCCTTTTTTGACATTCAGTGATGATTTGATAATGATAGCCGTAATTGTAAGTAAAAATTGTACTAATTATGATTAGTCCTTTTGGTGAATAGATATTTTAATTTGATAAATTAATTATAGAATAGAAATAAACACTTAGATAAATATATTCAACACTTCAGTATTCTCTGGTTCTTTAGCAGTGTGCTAGACTAGAAACTCCTTGAAACCAAAATACATACTTTTTGTTCGTGATGTAATTTATTACTATATCACTTTATTTAAAAATAAATTTATGTATAATAAATACAATTTATATGTAAAGTACATTTACTACAGAGAATATCTTTGTAAAATAAATTCTACTATTCAGATATAGTTCTAAATTATAGCACAAATGCGTAAACTTTTAAAATAATTTGTACACCACTTGTGTAGATAAGCTGGAGTATATATTTCACTTTTTGTTTTGATTTTGATAATCCATTTAGACACTTAATACTTTTTAGGGAGCCTTTGTTTTGGCGTTTATAATGCCTTACAGAATCTTGTTTGAGAAACTTTAGAGGTTGCTGCCTACTCAGTAGTCTACCCTCCTTCAAATTCCTATGATTCCAGTTATACTAGTTTTGCATTAAAAGTATATCACAGGATCTTAAACAGTGTAGCTCACATCAGTATTTTTAAATATATTGATTATACGTTTGAGTTCAAATTTTGTGATAAAACTGTTAAATAGAGCCGGGAGGTGGCGCAGGAGGTAAGGTGCCTGCTGCCTTGCCTAGGACGGACCACGGTTCGATCCCCCAGTTCCCATATGGTCTCCCGTGCCTGCCAGGAGCGACTTCTGAGCGCATAGCCAGGAGTAACCCCTGAGCATCACTGGGTGTGGCCCAAAAAAAAAAACAAGAAAAAAAAACCTGTTAAATAGGTATATGTGGAATTATCTCACACATCTTCAACATTTATTAAAATATTCCTTTATTCAAGTTATCATTGAAGTGCATTTTTTAGAATTAAAGCTTTTCTGTTCTTAGAATACAGAAATTTGAGAACACTGTCACCTGCTTATGTTATTATTGTGTACAAAAAAGGAAGATATTTCTGTCTACTGACTGCTGTGTTTATTATTTTTCAAGTACGTGCTAAACTTTATTATTACTTGTAGAATGAAAGACTAATCAGACTTTGAGATTATAGAATGTTTTCTTATAGAAAGAAAGGGGAAGGGAAAAATAAGTATATGCTATGTGGAATAAATTAGTTGAGCAAGGACTCGGAAGCTAAAGATAGATAACCTACATTGAAATGATCTCTAACGAGACATGTCTGGGCTTAATTAAGGATGAATTTAGAAATATCTGTAATAGTATATATAAATGTTTTTATTGTATGGAGTCTAACCAGAATCCTACTTTCATGGTTAGATGTTGGCACTAGAATTGAGAATTATGATTTTCAAATCAAAAGGAAATAGATAGAGATAAATTTTAGTCTTAATTCTTCACTGTGAACTAGAGCTTATGGGCCAGATACTCAAATATTGTTTATTTTTAATTTTTATTTGGAGATGAGATTGGATTTTTCTCAAGAAATCTTCACTTAATGGATATGGATGATGGTCAGTATAATTATGATCTTTATTCTATATCTATATTCTCTATAGAGTCAAATATTCCATAACATCAGCAGAACCTATTATATTTTCTCATAGGACCACATAATAGTCAAGTGCTATTGACCTAAAATTTAAAGGCCTTTGGCTATTTTTATGGATGTGATGTACTTTGTTGCTTGAAGTAAATGCAATTGAAATTGCTTGATTCAGTGAGAGCTATCTTTCTTTTCTATTGCAAATAACTCAAAAGGTATGTCTTCATAAAGCTTTTACTTGGAAGATATACGTAAAAACTATAGGCAAGTAATAAGCTTTGCCAGCACATATTTAAGGGCTACATAAAAGTCGAGCTCTTGTATAAATATGTTAAAATATTTTTGTATTATATTACACTTTTTGTTTATATTTTGATGACCTATGCAGACAACTTAATACTTTTTTATGGTGGCTTTGTTTCGGGTGACAGAAGTGCCTAATGGAATCAATCTTGTTGGAGTATTCAGATATTGCTGCTGACTCAGTAGCCTAAGAATTAGTTGAAAATATGGTGGTCTTTTTATCCTTAAAATAAGGTACACTTCAGTTGTAGATGATTGCAAAGCCTGAAGAAGAAAATTATAATAAAAATGAAAAGAAGAAAATTGCTTAATTGCAATATAGTTACTAAAGAAATCTTTGAGATAAACGGAAAATTTAGCAGAGCTATTAAATGATACTGTAATTTAGCCTGTACCCCAGAAATTCTAAATTGTAATTGACCCTAATTATATAAATACCCTCAAGTGAGAATAGTTCTGTTCTTTGGAAACAGAACAACTACTGAACCTTACTGACAAATCACTAAAGATTTCACTTGCTGTTCTGTACATTATGTGGTTGAAGGAATCCTTAGGCATCAACCTTCCCATCGCTTAGTATCAAATTGAGGTAGAGATGGACTCATCAAAATGAGGTAAAGATTTCTTTTGTCTTGCCTGATAGTATATTAGGATAATTTAATTTAACAGCAAGAACAATAAATCAAATCAAACAATGGGATCAAACAATTGGTAAGTTCCTTGCTAGATGTGTTTTCAGTGTTTTGTCTAATTCTCTCATTCCATTCACTTATTTATTTTCTATCTCTCTCTACCTTTCTTCTGCCTATTTCATTCCCTTTACCTTTTTTTTTTTTTCAATTTTCTGAATTTCACTGGTAATGAATTTATTCTCCTGAAACCTCTTTTATGATTTTCTTAACATTACTTTTTTAAAACAGTAATTCACAGGTTTGGGTTTTCATCGTGCTATTATTCATGTTCTTTAGGAAAAGGGAAAGGCTCACCCCATAACTGTTAACCAGTTATCTTGAACTTCTGATTGGGATAGCTTTAGTCTCTGGTGTTTTGGTTTTTTTTTTTTTATTAAATCAAAATGACTATGGGACCCTTATGCTAACATCTGAGATCCTCAAATAATAGAGATTAGCTTTTCAAAATACCAGTATGTGTGTTTCCTGTAAGAAGAAAAAAAGATACATTTCCCAAGAAAAAAATAAATAGAAATTTGGTGTGTAAAAAGAAAAAAAAACTATGCAGAACTTTGTTTTCCTAACATTTCAGCAAAATATTTCACTTCAAACTTTTGTGTTAAAAAAATTGTCAAACATATGGAAAGTTGTAAGGATAATAAAAAGAGCATCCAAAACACCAACCACTGAGAATGAACAATTGTCACCCAATCACCCATGATTTACATATCTTATTCCCACTCATCAAACTTCTCAGAATCTTTTCAAATGAAGAGTGTAGAAAGTTAAATATTTTAGAATTAGAATGTAAATTATATATAATTTGTATGGTGCTTTGTCCTTTATTTGTTCTCATTTGTTCTATTTTCCTACAAACTGTTTTGTACATCCCGAAGGGAATGTTTTAAGATTAAATACAGAATAGCAATCCTGTACCTAAATGACTACTTCTCATTACAGAGATTCCCAGTTGATCTCTTGAATGTAATTCCCTGATAATATGAAACTTCTGAATTATGTATTGTCTCATATTAGATCAGGGATATTTCTGAAAATAAATTTATCATCATCAGCAAATAAGCTTTTGAAAGTTTTCTATACCGACAAATTACCCGGGGTAATTTTGAACTTTTGGTGGTAAAAATCTAAAATGATTTGAGACTTTTTTTATAGCTAAATGTCTTCAATTGCAGATTAAGAACCTTACATGGAATAATTAAATCTTATTGATAGAATTATAAGCAATTTAATATTGGCTTTATATGCTGAAGATGTCTTTTTATACTGATTTTTAGAAGGCCAGTAGCACTGGGGTAATGTATTACAACAGTCAGATACATATTCTGGTTTTTGTGTGTGTGAATAGGGAATGTTTATGGCTAAAATGACTCAAGGCTCACTTAAGCTCTTTGCTCAAGTATTCACCACTCATGAAGGGACTCAGGGACAATGTTGGTGCTGAAAATGAACCTGGTTCAGTTTGTGCAAAGAGATACCGCTATTATTGTAATATCTTTGTAGCTCAACATATTTATTCTTGACAGTACCAAGTTTTCTTTACTATTTACCCCACATGATATTGAAAATAGATGTTGTATTTCATATAAAAATGGAAATAGCTTTACTTAAAGCTTTGTTATAAGCTAAGCACTTCACTGACTTACCAACACCTACACTGTTTTGTGCCGAGCAATTAAGTAAGATATGTATTATTTCTTCCATTTTATATATGAAGAAATTGAGGGGAGGCATGGATATTAAGGCAAATTCCCAGAGTCAAATAATGTTCAGTTATAGTAATTGGACAACCTATATTAACTTGAAATGCGATTTATTGTATGTGTAAACAAATTGCCCTGATATGATGATATTATCATTTCCAACTCAAAAGTTGGTTGCAAATAACCTCTATGAATATTAAGATGTTTGCTGTCTATATTTGCTTTCTTTATAGATGTATATATAATCCTGTATGTTTGATTTTTGATTTAGTCCATGTAAGTTTTTTTCTTACTAAGATGTTTGAATCTCTCTCTTTTTCTCTCTGTTTCTGTTTTTGGGGGTTGGGGAACAATTGGGGACTACACTTGATGGTGCTCAGAAGTTAATCTGACATTGCACTCAGAAATCACTCTTGACAGGCTCGGGTTGACCATGTAAGATGCTGAAAACGAACCCAGATTGATCAAGTGTAAGGAAATATTCTGAACTGCTGTGCTCTATCAGACCCCTTGAATATATATTTATATAATTATTATTAAATATGCAATTTTAGAGCAGTTATAGATGCAGAGCTGAATGGTGCAGCTTATACACACATACACATCAGCATTCTCACTAGTGTAGCACATTTGTTCCAATCAACAAACTTGTATGTACACACGATTGTCACCCAAAGTCTATAGTTCACTGTGAGATTCATGCTTATTGTACATTTTTTTTGTTTTGGATCCCACCCATTATTGCTTAGGTATTCAGTGTTTAAACCTGATTAAACCAAGGTTTCCTTCCTGCAAAACTTTTGCTCAGCCTTTCAAGATATCTCTTCAATTCCTGCTGTATGATTTGTTAAATTCTGTCATTTCTTTTTCTTTTTGCTCTTTTCCCCTCTGTCCCATTTTGTCTGTTTTTCAATAATGTATAATGCCACATACTCATAATTATAATACCACAGTATGATTACAGAATAATTTCACTGTTCTAAAAACCCTCTGCATTCTGCCTATGTAAACATTTTATGCTGTATATTAAACCATTCTAAATTTATAATACTTACTAAACTGGCTAGGATAATAACTTCCAAAACCCATGATGGGAAACTAGATCAACCGGCAGTTGAAGAATTTACTTCAACTATAACAAAGTAGGTTGTGTGGGTATTTTATGCATAGTTATTCTAAGTGAAGCTGAAGAGCAAACCCAATTCATATTAAATAGAGTAAACATAATTAAGTAATCATGGGCATAAAACTTGAACTCCACTCAAGAGAAAACCTTTTAGTTACTCTCATCATTGAAATCCTGCCAGAGGCTGGACAGAGTGTAGATGCTAAGACACTTTACCTGGCAGTAGTTCAAATCATCACCACGATATTCCTTCAAACTCTGCTGGTTGTGATCTCTGAGCCCCAGTGTATGTGCTACCTCATTTACTTCAAAAAAAACCTTCCCAGAGTCAGGAAAATAGCTCAGAGAGCTAAGTAAAGTTTTGCATGTAGGAGGTTTAGGCACTATTCCTTATACTTCTTGGTTCTTTGAACACAACTCTTTGAAATCCTTGAGGAATAGCCATAGACACCAGATGCTCAAAACTTAAACTATATCAAACCAAATATAGCTTTTCAGAGTGCAAATAATCTTTATTTAAATGAAATTTGATCTTATTTTATAAATATTATTGTCATCCCATAGTTTACTTTTTATTACATAAAATGTGAACATAAAATTTTCATTATACTCAATAATGATTTAATAGTCCATAGTTATGACAGTCTCTTAAAAAAAGCCTAAAAATTATCTTCATTTTTCTTCTTTTCTCCAAATATTTAAAAAACAATTCTATGAACTCATTTTACTCTAAAGTTATACCTATATATTTCATTAAACGATTTCGTTGTTTGAACTTCCTCCAATATTGGAATTGAAAAATCAGGAGTTGGGGCCGGTGAGGTGGCGCTAGAGATGTCTGCCTTGCAAGCGCTAGCCAAGGAAGGACCGCGGTTCGATCCCCTGGCGTCCCATTTGGTCCCCCCAAGCCAGGGGCAATTTCTGAGTGCTTAGCCAGGAGTAAACCCTGAGTATCAAATGGGTGTGGCCTCAAAAACCAAAA
>PVKC010030953.1:0-14670 GCA_004027635.1 Crocidura indochinensis
TGGTCCCCAAGTTTACCCGTTGGTCGGGGTCCCTGGTAGACCACATACCCTGTTCATGGATCAAGAGGAGTAACATCATTAAAATGGCAATAGTCCCCCAAAGCATTAAACAGATTTAATGCAATCCCTCTAAGGATACTTATGACATTGTTCAATAAAGTGGATCAAATACACTGAAATTTATTTTGAAAAATAAATGATCATAAACAGCAAAAGCAACACTTAGGGAAGAAGAAAGATGGGTACTTTCAGCATGGTACTGAAATAAAGACAGACCCTCACTCAGATCAGTGGAATGCTCCACAGCATAGAATCAATTTTTGATAAAGGGGAAAGAAATGCAAAATGGAGCAAGGAAAACCTCTTTAACAAGTGGCGTTGAGATAACTGGTCAGCCACATACAAAAGATGAAATCAGACCTCTAATACTATACACAAAGGTCAAATCAAAATGGATTTAAGACCTTGATATTAGACTTGAAACTATAAGGTATCTGAAAGAAAATGCAGGCAAAACACTCCATGTTATTTAAACTAAAGGCATCTTGAAGGAGGAAACACCACTGTCCAAACAAGTGGAAGGAGAAATAAGTAAGTGGAACTACATTAATCTGAGAAGATTCTGCACCTCAAAGGAAACAGTGACTAGGGCACAAATGCTATCCATGGAATGGGAGAAACTATTCACCCTATACCCATTAGGTAAGGGGCTAATACCTAAGAATACAAAGTACCGACAGAATTTCAGAATTTTACAAGAAAAAAATAAAACATTTAACCCCATCAAAAATTGGGAGAGAAACTAATATTTTATCAAAGAAGAAATACAGATGGCCAAGAGACACATAAGAAAATACTCCATATCACTAATAATAATCAGGGATATGCAAATCAAAACAACAAATGGATATCATTTCACACCACAGAAACTGACACATATTACAAAGAACAAGAACAACTACTGCTGGTCTGGATGTGGGGGGAAAGAACTTTCATTCACTGCTGGTAGGAATGCTGTCTAGACCAGTCTTTCTAGAAAACAATATAGATAGACCTAAAAAACTAGACATTGAATTCCCATATGATCCAGCAATATAATTACTAGGGATATATCCTAGGAACACACAAGTACAATACAATAATGCCTCTGCACTCCTATGTTCATTGCAGAACTATTTACAGTAGCTAGAATCTGGAATCAGATGCCTGACAACAGATGAGTGGTTAAAGAAACAGTGGTACATCTACACAATGGAATACTACACAGCTGTTAGGAAAAATGAAGTCATGAAATTTGACAATACATCGATGGACATAAAGACTATTATGCTGAGTGAAATAAGTAGAGGGAGGGAGATAAACACAGAATAGACTCACTCATTTGTAGGATTTAAGAAAAATAAAAGATACTATAGTATTAATACCCAGAGACAATAGAGTTAAGGGTCAGAAGGGCCAGCCCATGGCATGAAGCTTACCACAAAGATAAATAACCACATGAACAACTACTATGACAATGATATAGAAAGAAATACAATTCTTGTTTCAAAGACACATAGGGGATGAGAGAGTAGGGAAATAGGGGACATTGGTGGCAGGAAAGTTGCACTGGTGAATGGGGTGTGCATTTTATGATTGAAACTCAATTTTGAACATGTTTATAACCATGGTGCTTAAAGATTTTTTTTTAAATAAGTGGAGTGACATCTAAAATGGAACCAAAGAGGCATTAAAGGAAGTGCAGTGTATACACATCTCTATCTTAATTGTGACTCACAGAAACCGATGAGAAGCAGCCTGGAAGCCTGGCACACAAATATAAAGTTTTGGTCATGCTTGGGAGAGACTAAGCAGTGGACCAATTTACAGAGACTGAATTTTGCCTTGATTTAACCTAATGTAGGTGCTCAAAGCAATGGTGTAAGATGCCCATTGAACCTGCACATTCTTTACTTTTTTATATAAACTCTTTATTTAAGCACCATGATTACAAACATGATTGTAGTTGGTTTTTAGTCATAAACAGAACACTCACCCCCTTCACCAGTGCAATATTCCCACCACCAATGCCCCCCCCCCATCTTCTACCTGTATTCAAGACAGGCATTTTACTATAGTTACTTTTTTTTAAAGTTTAGTAAGCTCTTCTTCTGTTTTTGTTTTTAAAAGATAAGAGTAAAAAAAAAATGGGGCCAGAGAGATAGGAGGTAGGGCATTTGCATTCCATGCAGAAGGATGGTGGTTCGTCTCCTGGCATCCCATATGGTCCCCTTAGCCTGGTTAAAAATATATAGTAATAATGATGTAAGAGTGGCAATTGTTGTTATTTGCATAGGCCCAGCAAAATATGGGGAAAATGGAAAAAAAACAAAACAAAAAACCTTGGCCTAAATACAAGGAGACCTTACCCCTGAAGTTTTCTGGCATAAGGTCAAATGCCTATGGTTAAAAATATACAGTAATAATGGTGTGAGAGAGGCAATTGTTGTTGCTTGCATAGGCCCATAAAAATATGGGGAAAAATGGAAAAAAGCCAAACCTTGGCCTAAATACAAGGAGACCCTACCCCTGAAGTTTCTGGCATAAGGTCAAATCTGGGCTCTAGGCATACTAGGTTGTCCAGTTCCTGAGTCGTTCTCTGTAATCTCGGTAAAATGTTTTCATACATTAGCTGTTGTTGGTGTCAGGTTCCTGTAGTTAAAGATTCCTTCATAGAAGTCAGGATGATGTGGAGCATTCTCTAGTTTCACCTCAGCATTAGATGCAGAGAGCCCTGCCCTGCAAGCAGATTGTTACTGTTGCTAAGTCATCTGGGTGTTAAGAGAACTCTCTTTGGAGTAAATTAATGACAGATCAGTGGTAGAACCTGCACATTCTGAAAGCACACATTCCATTTGGGGAGTAGAGCTGAATTTAATACTGATTCTATAGTCACATGAATTGTAGCTCTTCAGACCCCAAATTACTGACTACTTTTCTTCACAGTTTTTCCTCTCTAGGTTGAGAAGGGCCTTTAGGGTGCAGAACTTATTTCCCAGCTTCCTGAAGGGATCAAGACAAATGTTCTTGTGCAAAACACTTTTTGAAACATTACTTGGAACTATCAAATCTAAGATGCTCTAAGAATATTCTTAATTTTGACCAAGTTTATTTAATTTGGGGGCGGGAGTAAGGGAGAGGATTTGAGTCACATCTGGTGGTGCTTCTTCTGGATCTGTGCTCAGGGATCACAACTAGTAGACTCAGGGAATCAGATAGTGCCAAGGAATAGACTAGGTCAGAATATGCAAAGCATAAGCTCCTTATATTCTTTATTATCTCTTAGACCCCTCTGGTTTATTTTTGAACGATACACTTTATATTGCTTTCCTCAAACTCCAAAAAATATTAAAAGCATTTTGCATAATGTTTTTTTTAGGTCTTTTCCAAAACAGCACAAGTAAAAATATCATTTTTGTTTTGGAATGAAATGTGTAGGTGAAAGGGAGGGATTAGAGGCACAGAGAATTCATTTTTCAGTCTTGTCATAAATATCAGTACACAAGATAAAAAACAATGCTGCCAAACTCTCACCACTAGAGAATTCTTCAAGTAGAGTTATACTCGAGCACAAAGCTAGTTGTCAATTTTGATGGACTATAATAGATTTTAATGCCTTTAGATCCATAAAGCACCAGGAAATAGCAAGAATGACAACCACAATAAAAAAAGATATAAGCAATTCTGACATATTCCAGCATTTCTAATTGTGTCAGGTTTTAGATAACTTTTGGTGGCTTAACATTCAGAAATTGTGTGTTTGAATTATTAAAAATACCCAATTCTGAAGTTTCTATGTTTTCTAATACATCAGATTTTATATACTACTTTTTGATTTTTGGGCCACACCTGGGGGCCTTCAGGGGTTACTCCTGGCTCTGTGCTTGGGGATTGAACCCAGGTTGGTCATGTATAAGGCAAATGCCCTACCCAATGTGCTATCGCTCTGCACTCTCTACTTGATTTTTTTTATTGGATTATATATTCTTAATAAACCTATCTGTGTAAATCAGTAAATACTTATGATTCTGTATTAGGAGCTCATAAATAAAATGTCTATATATTTGTAACTTCAAAAATGTATAGTTGTAAGCTTGTTATTATAGTGACCATATTTCAAGACCAAGCACTGAAATGCAGTACTATCCATGAAGTTTTTGAAAATAAGATTAAGTTTTCTGTTTTTTATTTTGTTCTGTTTTGCCAACTAGCCCTATTCTGGTAAGGCTCATGCAAAAAAAGTTTCTTGTTTTCTTTTTACAGCCAAAGAGTATTCTATTGTGTAAAGATTATCATTTCCTCCAACTATGATAAATCACTAAGAGTAGTCTTTTAAGACAGAAAATCCACCACATCTAGGCAGTCAGGTAAGATGATGCAATTCAATCAAGTCCTGCTGAGAGACAAGAAGTGGCTGCTTGAACCAGTGGACATAGAGACTCTGAGAGGGAGACTGCTCTATTCCCTGACTTTTCGCCAGCCTAGCACCCACCCATCTGGACCAGGAGATTGGGCTCAGCAGAGAATTGTCATTGGGGTGGTGGATTCTAGAAAGTCGTGTTATAGCTGTCCAAACCATAAAGTATATGGAACAAACTTCCACCTCACCCCACCACTGCCTTGAAAAGTGAAACATTGTACTAGAAAGGC
This sequence comes from Crocidura indochinensis, assembly GCA_004027635.1. Taxonomy (NCBI): domain Eukaryota; kingdom Metazoa; phylum Chordata; class Mammalia; order Eulipotyphla; family Soricidae; genus Crocidura; species Crocidura indochinensis. The sequence continues at coordinate 4,690 of PVKC010030953.1, forward strand.
TCTGGGCTGTGATGCTTTTTCCAAGATGGCGTTTTAAAACAGCTAAACATTTTCAGAAGATAGGATTAAAATGTAAGTAAATCTTTGGGGCTGTAGTGATAGCATAGTGGGAAGGGTATTTGCTTTGCATGCGACCAACCCGGCTTAGATCCTTGGCATCCTATATGGACCCCAAATCTGCCAGGAGTAATTTCTGAGTGTAGAGCCTGGAATAACCCCTGAGAATGCCAGGTGTGACCTTCAAACCAAAACCGATATATTGAACATGTGTCAAAATATTAAATTTCTATGATTGAAGCCATTATCAGTAATTAAATTATGAATACTTACTTAGTAAATGAACCAATTTTTTTCACTCTGCAAGAAGTTGAAGCTATGCTGATTAGTTGCAAAGTCAAACCCCACAAGGGTGTTTAAATGAAGCTAGCCTTGTCAAACACCCTTCTATCATAAAGACTGCGGAAAATAGTGAAAGTAGAGAGGTAAGAAAAAAATCTGGGCGTGGCTTTTAAATAAAAATTCCCTCACATTTTGGGGCCGGAGTGGTGGCACTAGAGGTAAGGCATCTGCCTTATAAGTGCTAGTTTAGGACAGTCTGAGGTTCGATCTCCAGGTGTCCCATATGGTCCCCCCCAGCCAGGAGCTATTTCTGAGTGCATAGCCAGAAGTTAGCCCTGAGCGTAAATGGGTGTGGCCCCAAACCAAAAACAAACAAAAACTTTCCTCATATTTTATTTACTGCAGTCCTTATTTTTTTTTAACAGCTAAAACATATTTTAAACAGTTTTTATCTTTAAATTTACTTTATGGAGGTATCACACTGCCTTTAGGAAAAACTTGATTAGGCTGCTCTTACTACATAATCTAGAATACAGTGTATTTATGTGCCTATAGGTTCAACTTCCTCTAAACCCATATGAAACAAAAGATACAGATGTCTGGTTTTGTCAGTTGCTATAAATAAAGGGAAGCAGAGACAGTAAATAGAGAAGGTGGCATGTTACATTACCATAACACACCAGAAACCCAAGGTGAGAATGAAAGTGCTATTTATCAATCCTCAGAGAGCTGTGATTCTTTGAGTCTTCCTGCCTTTCATGTTGCTGGAGCTTATAGAATTCCACAATTTGATTCCTTTATCTTGGACTTCATCTTAGGAAAGCTTTTTAGTAAAACACAGAAGTAGAGTCTAGAGGTAAGAGGCTGATGTTGAACAAAGATAAATGAGTGAAACATGTGGGTGTCAACACTGCAGATAGCACAGAAGGTAGGAGAATGTTCAGAGGCAAGGGGAATCCTCCATGTCAAGATTCTCATCACTTCCATACGCGTTGACTGGTTTGTGACCCTCAGCACTAACATCACCACAAGATTTTTTGGTTTAGTGTTCTTTTTCCAAAGTAGCCTTCTCAGGTCAAGAATTCATAAACCCAATTTTTAAAATGTAGTGGGAAATAAAAAAAGAAGTTTGGATGATTGTTATTCATCATATTTCTTTTCACCTTAAAGGAATGTAGTTTTACTGTACTCTGTAAGCATGCATATATTTATCATAAAGTTTCTTTTTTTGTCTAAATGATATTCATGGCCTTAAAATGAATCAGAGTGTAACGAATATAGTATTTGCTGTAAGAATTTTTTTCTGTCATTTGTAAAAACCAGCCTGGATTTCCTAAGTTCATGAGGGGACAGATATGTAGGACTAACATTTATGGAAAACTGCTCAGGTCTAGGCTTTGCCTGTGTTATACACTTTAGATGTTTCATTTCATTACCCTCATGCCAACTGTCTGAAAAATTGTTCTCTTCAGTATACAGATGAGGTGACTTGCTCAGGGTCACAGAAACAGAGGCCAAGCTGTACCTGAAATGGATATGAATGTAGGGATTTTACACTCAATAGTTTGAGAAAATTTAATAGATATTTTTATTTTAAAAAGCAGATCTTGGTCTGAAGATATGACTCAACTGCCGATAGCAAAAAAGAAATATATATTTGTCTTTCAGTTAAGGGCAATATATGAAAGTAAATGTATTTTTCTGGAAAGTATGTTTGAACTCAGAAGTGTTAAGGTGACTTTAATAGATCAGATTTATGCATAATAATGGAAGTTACAGTCATACTTGAGTCTGAAGACAGGTTCTAGGAAGTAGTGGCTAGCACATATTAACTGGACTTCTTGGAGAAGCTATTCCCCTCTGATGCCTGGCTCCCCAATTTTACTTTTTAGGTGGACCCCAACGTACCCAGACCACCTAATTTACAGAACTCACCATCCTTTCTATTCCTTTCCCTTATCTGTCTTCCCAGATGGATCCAAGGCTCTAGGAATGCTGGGACTTCTCTCTTGCTTAATATCTTCTAGCAAACTTGTGGAATCTAAGAAAAGCTACAAGGGTGACCCTGCCTGGACCTTGGGCTATCTCCATTTCTCTTCCTTTCATACACAGACTCTCCAACTCCATTATAGCAAATCCTGGGGGGAAGTGGCTGCAGCACACCCATATAGGGTTTGTCTGTTGGATTTTTTTTTAAAAAAACTATATTCAGTATTACTCAGACATTATTCCTGGCTTTGTGCTCAGGAGTGGTCCCTGGTGGTACTGGGGACCATATGTGGCACTGGGGAGTTGGCCCATATATCAATGAGCTGCATCATCAGCCCCTTAGCTTCTCTATTGTTGTTCTGCACTACCTACCCCTTTCAGAACATTTATATAGGGTATTCTAGGATCCTATGTGTCTGAAATATGGCTCAGCAAATGGGAATGTGCCAGGGCAAGCCTCCTAGATTGTGGAATCTAGGATAGGGATTGGTAGTGCTTATCTGTGTCTCAGTGGGAAATTGGTAAGGCCCCAGAGACACTGTTGAGTAAGCTATTAACAATGAATGAGCTAAAGGCATGCATATACACACATGCCTCTGACATGAATACACATACATAAAGAAACACACATATGGGGCCCGGGAGATAGCATGGAGGTAAGGCGTTTGCCTTTCATGCAAAAGGTCATCGGTTCGAATCCCGGTGCCCCATATGGTCCCCCGTGCCTGCCAGGAGCAATTTCTGAGCATGGAGCCAGGAGTAACCCCTGAGCACTTCCGGGTGTGACCCAAAAACAAACAAACAAAAAAAAGAAACACACATACAGATTCACACATCACATCACAACACAGACACATCACAAACATATACAACCAACAATGCATAAGACACACACCAGAAACACACACATACGCTATAACACAGACACAGACACTATGTCATAACACCGCACACATGCATAGATACACATCACATAGCATGTGTCATGGAGATACACACAGAGCATGAAGTGGACCTAAAAATGGCAAACACAGGAGGTTGTGCACAATGTTTCCTGAAAGAAAGGGCATCTGGCAGGGCAGTGATGGACAAAGGAAATACTCAGAGTACTTTGATGTGCTCTTGCTATTTTTGGGGGGTCACTCCTGGTAGAGCTCTGGGAACCATAGGGGGTCAGTAATTGTGTGAGGTGGCCATGTGGAAGCCATTGTATATGGCTCAGGCCTCTGGCTCTTGCTGTTTTTTTTTTAATTATCAATTTTTTAGATAACTTAATTTTTTTAATTGAATCACCTTGAAATAGTGTTGACCCATCCCTTCACCATTGTACATTTTCCTCCATAAATGTCTCTAATTTTCTTCCTGTGTCCCCCCCCTCCCAGTACCTCCCTTTCTTCAGCCTGACTCTTTGGCAGTCATTTTTTTTCTCTCTTTCTTTTTCTCCCTGCCCTTTTTTTCTTTTTAGACACTGTGGTCTGTCATAATTTTACGGAAAGAGTAACATGGATATATCTTTTTGTTTTGTTTTATTTTGTTTTGGGTAACACCTGGCAGCACTCAGGGGTTACTCCTGGCTCTACACTCAGAAGTCACTATTAGCAGGCTCTGGGGCCATATGGGATGCTGGATTCAAACCACTGTCCTTCTGCATGCAAGGCAAACATCCTACCTCCAGGCGATCTCTCCGGCCCTTATGCATGTATCTTTATCTTCTTTATTATCCAGTTCTTGGCCAGTGATCATTTCCAACTCTCATTGCCATAATGGTTTCTTCTCTGTCCTATTGCACTCCCCACTCTCCATTGTGGCAAGGGACTAGTCCTCCTGATTGCTTGGGAGTACTATTACCATACTATACTTTTTTAAAAAGTCTCACAAATAAGTGTAATCATTTTCTGTCTGTCCCACCCCCTCTGACTCATTTCACTCAGCATGATACTCTCCATATATGAGCAAATCTTACAACTCCTCTTTCCCTAATAGCTGCATAGAATTCCACTATGTGGATGTACCAGAATTTCTTTATTCACTCACCTGTTCTTGAGCACTTGGGTTGTTCCCAGTTTCTGGCTATTGTGAATAGTGCTGTAATGAACATAGGAGTTCAGATGCCTTTTCTGCATTATGCTTTTTGAGCCTCTCAGGAATATTCCTTGAGAGTATTTCTGTTTTATAGAGAGCTCAATTTCTAGTTTCGTTTGAGGAAAGTCCATATTGTTTTCCAGTAAGACTGGTCTAATTCACATTCATACCAAATGGAGTTCCTTTCTCCCTGCATCTGTACCCATACAGTTGTTCTTTCTTGTTCTCTATGGTGTGAGATGGTACATCATTATGGCCTTGATTTGCATCTCCTTGATATGGAACATTTTTTCATGTACTTTTTGGTCATATGTAATTTAAAAACATTTTTTTGTTCTCTTCTCCCCACTTTTGAATTAGGGATGGATTTTGTTTCTTGTAAAGTTCTACCAGTACATTATGTATCTTTGATATTAAACCTTAATCAGATAAGTGTTATATAAATAATACTTTCCACTCCGTGGGCCATCTTTGCATTCTGATCATCATTTCCTTTGAGGTGCAGAAGCTTCTTAGATTGTTATTTTATTTTTTGGTGGTTTTTTTTTGGGGGGGGCACCCTGTGACACTCAGGGGTTACTTCTGGTTATGTGCTCAAAAATCGCTCCTGGCTTGGGGGACCATATGGGATGTCAGGGGATCAAACCACGGTTTGTCCTAGGTCAAACAGTGCAAGGCAAACACCTTACTGCTGTGATTTTGTAAGTAAGGCTTTTAGATTTTTCTCATTGAGTATTATGTTTACTGTGGGCTTATGGTAAATAACTTGGACTATATTAAGAAAATCCATTACATTACTATTTTGTTGGGTTTTTATTTATTATGAATGAGTGTTGGTGACCAATTCTTTTTCTACATCAAGTGATATGATCATATGATTTATATTTTTTCTTGTATTGATATGTTAATTAAATTGCTTATGTCAAGTTCTTGCATGCCTTGTATGAATTGTACTTTGTTATGGTGCATTTTTTTTGATGTTCTAAGATTTTATTCGCTAGTATTTTGTTGAGTATTTTTGCATCTGTGTTCACCAAGGACATTGGCCTATACTTCTTTTTTACGGTGTTTCTGCCTGCTTTTAGTTTCAGGATGCTATTAGTTTCATACAAAATTTTTGGGAGTATTTATGCTTCTTCAGTTTCTAAAAGAGTCTGAAAAATGTTGGCATCAGGTCCTCTTTAAAGGTTTGAAAGAATTTACTCATGAATCCGCATGGGCCTGGGATTTGGTTACCATTTCAATTTTTCCATGTTAATAGGTCTGTTAAAGTGTTCCATGTCATCTTGATTCAGTCTGTGAAGGATATAAGAATTCAATAACTTATCATTCTTCTAGGTTCTCCTGTTTTCTGGTATAAACATCCTCAAGCAATGTTTGAGATTCTTTGACTTTCTGTGGTATTTCTGTTGATGTCCCCTGTTTTATATCTGATTCAGTTTATTAGGGTCTCTCTCTTTCTTTTTGGGTCTTTGTGAGTCTTTATAGTGGTTTATCAATCTTGATTATTTTATCAAAGAATCATTTCTTGGTTTCATTGATATTTTGGATTTTTTTGGACTGTAGTTTATTAATTTCTAAGCTGTATTATTTCTTTCCATCTGCTTACTTGAACTCTCTTTGTTGGTCATTTTCTAATTCCTCTCTGTCTCTTTTTGGGGGGTTCACACCTGGTGGCGCTCAGGACTTACTCCTGACTCTGTGCTCAGAATTTGCTCCTGGCAGGCTCTGGGGACCATATGGGATGCCAGGATTCAAACCAGGGTCTGTCCTATGTTGGCCACATGCAAGGAAAATGCCTTACTACTGTGCTATAGCTTCCCATTTTTCAGTTTCTTAAGGTGAGCAGTCAAGTTATTTATGTGGACTCTTACTCCTGATGAATGTTTGCAGAAATATTAACTTTTCTTTTAACACTGCTTTTGATGTATTCCACAAATTATAGGAATTTGTTCACTCTCATTTATTTCTAGGAGTCTTTTGAGTTCCTCTCTGTAACACTGGTTGCTCTGTAGTGAGCTATTCAATTTCCCGGTTAGAGTTATTTCTTTATATCTGTTTTTGATTGATTTCTATTTTCAGTGCTTCATGATCTTAGAAGATAGTTGGTCTCCTATGTTTATCCTTGTGACCCAGTATCATGTGGTCTATCTGTAGAATAGTCCATATGCATTGGAGAATATTTCTCTCTCTCTCTATATATATATATATAATATATGTATGTACATTACTAGTTCTCTATCTCCTTTTTTTATTCAAAGACAATATTTTCTTGCTGAATTTTAGTCTTGTTTACCTATAAAGTGATGATAGATTGGGCTTAAGGTTTTAGATGTGGAATAACCTTTATATATAAAAGCTATATTCCGGACTCTAGCAACAGCTTGACATTTCCAAAAATGGCCCCACACTGCTTCCTGTTTGCTTGCTGTCATGTCCTGTGGCAGTCAGCAGAGGAACTGCCTGCCTGCTTTTATATGCTCTTTCATATATCTTTGGCACTTACGCAAGTATAACTTGCAGATGTATATCTCATGCAAACATCTGGTGTTCAAAGAAATGACTTTGCATACTGCTTCCCACTGGAATCCTATACAATGGTGTGTAAGACTGCTAATAAGTGAATTTTGCTGCCTGAAAGCATTTTCCCCAACTTTGTGAGTGTGTGTTCTCATCAGTTGTATCTCCTTCTCCCCTAGCTTGCTCTTGACCCCAGAAGCACCTTCTAGGGAAAGCTCTCCTCTGCTGCCTTTTGTGAGCCACCAGACCCTCTGTGCAAGTGAAAGGGACCTAGACTGTGTCTAGAGAGCCACAGCACTTGCAAAACAGACAACAGGCCAAGAACCTAGCGAGGGAAGGAGCTGATTCTTACTATGCCGGACCTACCAGTTGCGGGTCCTACACCAAATATTATGAGAGCTATCAATATCTTCCTTGAAGTTTATTAGCATTTGTTTTCAATATTTTGTTGGTCTTTCATTAGGGACATATATGTTTAGGAGCATGATTTCTTCCTGATGTACATATTCCCTGATTGGCAAAATTACTCTCTTCCTTTTATAACTTTTTGATCTTGAAGTTTATGTTGTCCACCTGGAATGGGGCCCAGGAGATAGCATGGAGGTAAGGTGTTTGTCTTTCATGCAAAAGGTCATCGGTTTGAATCCCGGTGCCCCATATGGTCCCCCGTGCCTGCCAGGAGCAATTTCTGAACATGGAGTCAGGAGTAACCCCTGAGCACTGCCGGGTGTGACCCAAAAATCACACACACACAAAAAAGTTTATGTTGTCTAAAATTATCATGGTGACCCCAGCCTTTTTAGGGGAGTTGTTTGCTTGAAGGATTGTCTTCAAATCTTTGACCTTGAATTTGTGTTTGCTCATACTATTCAAATGCAGGCAGCAGAATGTTGGATTCAAATTTTTAATCCATTTTGCCATTCTGTGTCTCTTCATTAGTGCATGCAGACCATTGACATTGAGAGTGATGATTGCTATAGAGTTTTGTCTGTCTTTTTGTAGAAGTTTTGTGTGTTTGTGAGGTTTGTCTTGCTTGGCTTAACATACCCCCCTTCAGGGACCCAGGAGATAGCATGGAGGTAAGGCGTTTGCCTTTCATGCAAAAGGTCATCAGTTCGAATCCCGGTGCCCCATATGGTCCCCCGTGCCTGCCAGGAGCAATTTCTGAGCATGGAGCCAGGAGTAACCCCTGAGCACTGCCGGGTGTGACCCAAAAACCAAAAAAAAAAAAAAATACCCCCTTCAGTTATTCTTTTAAATTTATTTTCAAATATGTAAAGTTCTTGAGCTTATGTGTATGCATGAAATTGTGTATCATTCTTTCATATCTTTTATATCTGGCTGGGTAAAATATTCTTGGTGTGGGGTTAATTTTGTTGAGTTTTTCCCCCTGATGCTCCCATTTGATAGGTCTGCTGTAAATCTGAGGGATGCTTCTTTGTATGTAATTATCTTTTTTAATTTTTCAGCGTTCAGTATTGTGTCTCTATCTATGGATTTCATTATTCTGAGATATTTTAGACATTTTATTTGACTATAGACATTTTATTTGGGTCTGTTTTAATGGTATCTTTGGAACATCCTGGATCTGGAAACCCAAGCTCTACAGTTCTGGAAAATATCAGCCATGATGTTTTTGATTGTTACTTTTTCAATGGAGTTGCCTTCCTGTCTCTTTGGATTCCATTTATTCTTATATTGTTCATTTTTAAATCTACCCCAAAGTTCTCTTGTCTGATGTTTATTTATTTTTAGCTTTATTATTCTGTGGCTGGCTAGAGGTTTTCTGTATCTAATCCTGGAGCTCACTGATTCTGTACTTTGCTGCTATTAGTCTACTGTTCAGGTCTTCCATTGAGTTTTTAATTTCACATAACAGTTTTTTTAAATTCTTACATTTCTGCTTTAGTTTTCTCATTTCTGCTCTCATGTACTTCTCTGTTTTATTAGCTGTTTATTTTATTTTTCTTTGAGGTTATCCAAAATCTTCAAAACTTCCTCTTGGAAATATTTTTCAGGGATAGTTGGATATTCCTGGTTGAGACTTCAGGACTCCTATGTTCATCAACCTCCTATGGTGGATATATATATACTATTTTCCCATGATGTCTGTGACAGCCTTTCTAAACATTCCTCATCCACTTCTAGGGAGAACTCTGGTGAAATATTCCCCATCAAAAATATTGAGCTTATTGCTACTCTGTGATTTTATTGTTTTTTTGCTCTAACAGTTAGTGGAGTTTTGAAGAAATGTGAGGTTTGATTGGAATAATAACTAATACATTGTTAGCTTAATGCAGTTGAGGTATCCAGACAGCCCTGGTTAAAATTAATTACAAGAGGCCAAGATGTGGACATTGTGGGGTGTGAGAGTGGAATTTATTGGCAGCACTAGCTCAAAAAAGCATGCCTTCCACTGCTCTGACCTGTGGGAGAGACCAAGCATCCTCTCCTTAGTTAGGGTCTTACAATTTACTTCAAACATTTGGGTCCCACTGGTCACTTGGTCTGGCTGGGTTGTTCACAGGGAGTTAAGACGGATGCCCATGCTGGGCTGCCTGCTATCAAGGGGAAAACTTCCTATAACGTTTAAGGATAGAGAAATTTGCATCTACCTGAATATCTAATACAAAGTTCATCTTAGGCATCTTCAGGAATGAGTCAAACCAATAGAAGTTAGGCACCCTTCCTGGCTGCTGATTCTCCACCGAGTCGTGGTTGGATCCTGAGCCTAGATCTCCCCGGTATGGGGCCTGGGATGGCCCCAATGTCGAAGGCTTTCTCCCTCGCTTGGGCAGGCTGGGAGCCTTGGTAGGCCCCCAGCTGCACCTCTCCTGCCCTCCGGCCTCCTGTTGAGTCCATATTTGGGGGTGTTGTTAACTGCTCATTTTTTCTAAGGTAGTCTCTGGCATTATCTTACTAGTCTACATATTGAAAACCGTGTGGGGGCGATAGCCCCCGCGCAAACCACCTATTTTAATAATAATATCCCATCCTTAATTTATGTTTTGTTTGTGTAGAATGTCCATCTTCTTTTTTTTTTTTTTTTTT
>PVKC010030954.1:0-14677 GCA_004027635.1 Crocidura indochinensis
GGTGGTTCGAATCCTGGCATCCCATATGGTCCCCTGAGTCTGACAGGAGCGATTTCAAAGCAAAGAACCAGGAGTGGCCCCTGAGTGCCGCCGGGTGTGACTCAAAAACGAACAAAAAATAAAAGAAGTAACCCATGAGCACCAACGGGTGTAGCCGAAGAAAGAGAAAATACCCAAATCTAGAGACAACCAACCCAGCACCAGTTAGCCCCCCCAAGCTCCACTAGGAGCTACCCTCAAACACAAAACCAGAAGCAGCTCCTGAACACGTATGCCCCATTCCCAAATTAAAAATTGTACAGATTTCTTTTTCAGTTTTGGGACCACATCCAATAGTGCTCAGAGCTTATTCATGGTTCTGTGCTCAAGATCACTCCTGGTGTGCTCAAAGTACCAGAGATGGTGCCGGTGATCAAACCTGGGTCAGTCACATATAAGGACATATGCTACCTGCTGTACTGTCTCTTCTGCTTAAGGTGGGAAAAGTCCTACCATACAGTATTCTTAAAGTCTCAACTTGGAGTGACATGGGAATATAATGATTTGACTGCAATATAATTAATTCTATTATCATTGAAGAGGCAGGTACTGGGGGAGTGGGCAGGCAATGAGTTCTTGGGACGTAATAAAAAACAAGATGAACTTTGAAGCAGTTACTGTCACTAGCCTGAAAGCAGCTAAAAGCATTACATTACTGCTGGACCTATTTTGTGGGCACAAGAATGAAGGTGTGATAAGATTTCTACTGTGGCGCCAGCACAGGCCCAGACTGGACCCGCCTCTGAGAGAAACTCCAGCAGGAACAAAGTTGTGATAAGGATATGGCAACAGACCATCAAAAATGTCAAACTTTTCTCCTTGACAATCAATGTCATAGCTAGCTAAGTAAAATGCCCACATGGGGGCAGCTTGGGAGAAGCCTATAAAACCAACTTGCAAAGGCAAACAGATCGACTCTTGGCTCTCTCTACTGCTGGAGAAGCCACTTCCTCTCACCCCCTTCACTCTCTTTCTTCATCCCCTCCTCACAATCTCTAAATAAAAGCTATTTTACTTCACTGCTTGTCTTCTCCCAGCAAATTTTTTTAGCGGGGGCATTCCGGTGGCACTCATGGGTTACTCCTGGCTTTCTGCTCAGAAACCACTCCTGACAGGCTTGGGGGACCATATGGGAAGCATGGGATCGAACCTGGTTCTGTCCTGGGTCACCCACATGCAAGGCAAATGCCCTACCACAGTACGATTGCTCTGGCCCCTTCTCACACACTCTTTCTGTAAGGGCCAGACCACAAACCTGAAAAGCCTGGGTAAGTCTAATACTGACTTTCCTTTCATGCAAAGAGCAATTCCTTGTTTCGGTCTGAGTTCACAGCTCCCCAAGAAATCAGTTGTGGTAGGGAACATCTTCTATGCCAAGCAGAATAAGTGAATTAAAGGAGCAGCTTGACTGCTGCTTCATGGGGCTGGTGGGATGTGAGGTCTGCGCTGTCTGGGGCTCGTCACAGACTATCACAGTCCTAGGTCTCCCAGGTTCCCAGGCTGGCAGAGATGAAGAGAGAAGATGGTAATTTTCCTACTCAAGGCTGCCAAATTGTTCCTCTTCAACTTCACATAAGCCACTTGGGGAATCTCCACTGGCAATAGTAATTGTATAATTTGTGGGTGTCTCTTGTGTTACTTTTGAGGAACTGAAGCTTGAACCCATGACTTAAGACATGTAAAGGAAATGCTCTACAGTTGAGTTAAGACCCAAGGTCTGTAACTTAATTTTAAATCAAATCATAAAAATGTCATTATCCCTGAAATGACAAAATTCCTGGATTGTTTGATTGCAGCTTTTTTTTTTTTTTTTGGTTTTGGGGTCACACCCGGCAGTGCTCAGGGGTTACTCCTGGCTCCATGCTCAGAAATTGCTCCTGGCAGGCACAGGGGACCATATGGGGCACCGGGATTCGAACCGATGACCATTTGCATGAAAGGCAAACACCTTACCTCCATGCTATCTCCCGGGCCCCTCCATGCTATCTCCCGGGCCCCTGATTGCAGCTTTTACAAACAGATCCTGATTGTTCTACTATAAAAGCTCACAAATTCCCAGTACATTTTTGTTCCTCACAAAATGATCTGTTGCTTTGTAGTTTCAACCATAAAGATACAGAATTTCAAGGCCCACCCAAGATCTGTGTGTCAGGGCCAGAGGAATAGTACAAGGATTAAGGCACTTGTTACATGTGGCCGACCTATATTGCATATTGTCTCCTGAGTACAGCCAGAAATGACCCCCTGAGAACAGAGTCAGGAGTAATCCCTAAGCAGAGCCAGATTAAGAGTTTTAACAATGGGGGCCGGGCGGTGGCGCTGGAGATAAGGTGCCTGTGCTAACCTAGGACGGACTGCGGTTCGATCCCCCGGTTCCCCATATGGTCCCCCGTGCCTGCCAGGAGCGACTTCTGATCGTATAGCCAGGAGTAACCCCTGAGCGTCACCGGGTGTGGCCCAAAAACAAAACAAAACAAAAAAAAGTTTTAACAAGACTCCTAAGTGAATTTAACACACATTAAAAGTTTGGGGTGTGGTATTTTAGAGTACCACATAGTAGAAATAAAAACGTGAGCTGTCCTAGAAAAAAGTTCCAAGTACATTCAGTGGGTGAAAATATTTTTCCATAATAATATATTCAGGGCAAAAGCATTGAGATAATACTAACACAATTAACCAAATCTTTAAATATGTAAACTGCCAGGAACCAGATTTGGGAAGAGAATGGTCAGTTCTAGAAAAAGAAAAGGCTTTGGACATAAAAGAGGAGGGCTATGAAGCTTTAGTTATCCATAAAAGGCCGTTCTGAGAATCATTCTGGCTTGTTCTCCCGAGAAAATTCTTGCCCTCTTTCCTGTCCTTAGCTGGTATTTACAATGCTATTATCACTCATTTATCTTTTTGATTTAACAGCTATTAAGGTGCAATTCCCACGAGCTAAGTTAGTCATCGGTAACACACTCTTTTATGTGAAAGGATTTAATACTCCTGTCCTTTCTCATCCATCCGTTTATGAGAGGTTAAGGGTGGTTTGAAAAACAACAAAGCAGTGCTGTGAGAAAGACCAGACCTCGTGTGTGTGTGTGTGTGTGTGTGTGTGTGTGTGTGTGTGTGTGTGTGTGCACCTGCACATCTACATATTCATGCTTATGCTCATCCTTGTCTGCTTCAAGCAGTTCAATAATGGGGCCCAGGGAGATGGCCCAGAGGGTTTGAGCACACCCTTTGTATAGAACAGCCCTAGTTTCTATCCTGAGCACCAGCTGGAGTGACTCAGAGCAACCCCAGAGCACTACCGGGTGTGGCTCCAAAACAAACAAATAAACTGGAGCAATGAGAACTGAATCAGATGATCTCAAGTCTCTGGTGCCAAGTCAGCCCTGGGTGTCTCATTGCTGGGAAGTGTCCTGGTTCTTTTAACAGATTCATCACTTGCTCCTTGGTCTAATGATAGGAGCTTACATCACCTGGTACAAGATCCTCTTACTTGGAGGATTAGAATTCAACGTGTTTTCTGCTCAAGTGGTTTCCCAGTAGGACTCAGCTGCTTATGAACTACAAATCCCAGGATGCCTTGGGGTGACTGGCTCTAACATGATTATAATTTCTATTAAATATCTTCTTGGAGGGAGGGTATTTTGGGGGGGTGGTGGAGAGATACCCGGCAGTGCTCAGGGGGAACATATGGGAAGCCAGGAATCGAACCCTGGTCCGGCCTAGGTGTGCGGGTCTGCCCCGTACTAGGCAAACACGCCTTACTGCCTTACCACTGTACTATCTCTCTGGCCCCAAGGAGGGAGGTTTAAAAATAATGGGGCCCGGGAGATAGCATGGAGGTAAGGTGTTTGCCTTTCATGCAAAAGGTCATCGGTTCGAATCCCGGTGCCCCATATGGTCCCCCGTGCCTGCCAGGAGCAATTTCTGAGCATGGAGCCAGGAGTAACCCCTGAGCGCTGCCGGGTGTGACCCCTCCCCCCAAAAAAAAACCAAAAAATATATATATATATTATATATGGGGGTTGGGGCCATAGTACAGAGAACAAGCTTGCCTTGCAAGTGGCTGACCCAGGTTTCCTAGTACCGTATGGTGGTTCCCTGATCACCATCAGCAATAAAGTCTTAGCCTAGAACAAGGAATAATTCCTAAGCATGTCACACATAGCCTTAAAACTTTAAATATGTAAAAAAAATTTAAACTTTAAAAAGAATCAGGAGTTACAGAAATTTTTTCTTTTGGGAGAAAAGTGGTGACTGAGGCCTTGGAGTAGAAGTGATACTTTCTTGGGTACTCAAAGATACCTTGAAGAGGGGCTGGAGAAATGGTGCATTGGGTAGGACATTTGTCTATCCCTGTGACTGATTTTGGTTCCATCCATATGGGTCTCCAAGCACAGCCAAAAGTAATTCCTGAGTGCAGAGCCAGGAATAAACTCTGAGCTTAGCCAGGTACAAGTCAAAGAGAAAAAAAAGAGAGACATCTTGAAGACAAATCTTGGACATATATTATCTTAGTGAGATAGTGAACAAGCTGACTGCATGCCTTGCAATCAGTAGTTCTGGGTTCAATTCCTAGTACCAGTTGGGTTCTTGAGAACCACTGGAGTGATCCCCTGAGCTCTGTGCCAGCAGTAGCTCCTGAGCTACTCCTTCTGGTCCCAAAGACCAACAAAAATAATAAATCACAAGGATTGCTCCCATAGGGTTGGAGAAACAATACTGAAGGGTCAGGCACCTGCCTTGTAGATGGCTGCAGAACTGTGGTCCTAGTTCAAATCCTTGGCACCATGTACAGTCCTCTGTGGGGTCACTGCTAGGGTCAGGTCACTCCTCAGCACAGAGCCAGGAGTAGCCCCTTAGAACCTCTTGGTGTACTATAACACCCTTCAAGTTAATTCAAGTTATAGTTTAAAAAATTGCACATCTTTTTCCTCTTCCTCACACTCAATATAAAATTATTCCAACAGTCAGTGTCCTTATCATCCCTTGGAACAGTCCTGCAGGTCCTTGGCTGCCCTCCAATCAGCCTCCTGCCCTCATTTCACCTAGCATCTACTCCTTTATGGCTCAGAACAACCCCTCACCACAACTTCTCAGGCTGGTCTTCCTCTAAATCCTTGTCCATACAGGGGCTGAAGAGATAGTGCAGCGGTTAAGACATTTATTTTCTTACATGCAATCATCCCAGTTCCATTCCCAATACCACATGGAGTCCCCAAGCACTGCCAGGAAAGATCCCTAAGCACAGCACCCTTGGGTGTGATACCAAGACCAAATAAATAGACCCATGTTCATGCAGGAGTTCTTCCACTGCCTTGGGCCCTCCTGCAACTCTGGGTGCCCCCAAACTTTCAAGGGAATGACTCTATCTATCATTTTAACCTCCTCGCACACATTCTCCCTCTCCTATTCCTCACCTTCACCTCACCTCACCTTCACCTATTCTTTCACCTAAAAAAAGCAGCTTTCCAAGTATGACTTATCTCCTAGGACTCTCCTTGAACTGTTACTTTCTGTCTCCACCCCTAGCCTCAGATCCAGCTGCGGCTCCTCCAGGATCCCACTCAGTGCTCCACCCCCAGATAATGTCTACAAGCTCCAGATGTGGTAAATCCTGCTGAGGAGGCAAAGGACATGCTCTAACCCCTTGTGTCGCCAATGCCACCCTCTCCCTTGTGCTCTCCCCTAAGTAATTTTCTTTTTTTTCTTTATGGGGCTGGAAGATTGGTACTTGAGAAGCCTGGGGTCCCCTCTCTGCAATTTGGGGACTTTAATGTAAAGGCCTGATTATGTGATACTGCTCAGGAACTGTGGTACCCTGATTCCCTGCTTGACAAGTGTCTATGGTCCATTTTCAGCCCTCCTGTTCTCCCAACTCTGCCTAGTAACTAACTCCCTACTGGCTCCCAAGCACAACTGGTGTTACCCTGTGCTGGAAATTCTGCCTGGGAAGAATAGTGGCTAAATAAATGAATAAAGACAGCTTAAGCTCAAACTTTTCTTCTTAATTTCCACCCAGACATCACTCTGAACTATCGCATGTATTCAATGGCTGATTCCTTGTCTCCACATGGAAACTTATATATATATTTAGAAAAAAAATTTTTTGTGGTTTTTGGGTCAGACCTGGCAGTGCTCAGGGGATACTCCTGGCTCCATGCTCAAAAATTGCTCCTGGCAGGCACGGGGGACCATATGGGATGCCGGGATTCGAACCAATGACCTTCTGCATGAAAGACAAACGCCTTACCTCCATGCTACCTCTCCAGCCCCAGAAACTTATATATATATATATATATTTTTTTTTTTTGATTTTTGGGTCACACCCGGCAGTGCTCAGGGGCTACTCCTGGCTCCATGCTCAGAAATTGCTCCTGGCAGGCACGGGGGACCATATGGGGCACCGGGATTCGAACCAATGACCTTTTGCATGAAAGGCAAACGCCTTACCTCCATGCTATCTCCCCGGCCCAGAAACTTATATATTTAATGTTTCCCAGTGGTAGTCTATTTCCCCACATCCTACTATCCCCACTGCCTTCCTTACAGGGGGAAGTTCCCTGTTACAGGACAGTTTTGTGTTTGTTTTTATTTTTTTAATTAAATCATCATGATATACAGTTACAAAGTTGTTCATGATTGAATTTCAGTCATACAGTATCCAACACCCATCCCTTCACCAGGACACATTTCTCTCCACCAGAATCCCCAGTTTCCCACCCAACCGATGCCCACCCCAGTCAGCCTCTTTGGCAGTTTTCTTCTCCCTGTTTCACCCTCTTCTTTTGGGGGGGAGGGGCTTCATTTGGAGGTACTGAGGAAGAGGAGGAAGATGATAAGAGAGTAGCAAGTAGCACGCTCAAGAGAGAGCACAGACTTCTCCAAAGGCAGAGAGAGCCCACAGCCCAGGGGAAAAAAAAAAGACATGAAAATCTATTTTCCTCCTCCTCCTCCTCCTTCTCCTCAATACCTCAGGAAAAATAGCTCTGTCCTGTGCAATTCAGATTCAAGTTACCCTTGATGCACCATGACTCCTATTCTCTTCCCCTGTGTCCCACCATGGCACATCCACTCACTAGCTCTTTTATGAACCCTTTCCTAGGTTGTCTCAACACCTTTCTGCACCACCATTGTCTCATTCCTGGGGTCCACAGGAAGACAGTATTTGTCACTCAGAGTAGCTAACATAGCTGATATACAAGAACTAATTTTTGTTTGTTTAGTTGATTGGTTTTTGGGTCGAACCTTGATGGTGCTCAAGGCTTACTCCTGGCTTTGCAATCAGGGATCATTTCTGGTAGGCTGAGGGGACCATATGGGGTGCTGGGATTGAACCTGGATAAAAGCCTACCTGCGGTATTATCACTCTGGTCTCTAGAACTGGCTTGATCTTCACAAAAGGCTTGGCTTTCTTTGAAGGCCATTAAAAAAAAAGCCTTATTTTGGTGTTCGGATTTGGGTCATACCCAGCAGCGGTGCTCAGGGGTTACTCCTGGCTCTGTGGTGAGAAATCACTCCTGGAAGGCTCTGGGGCCCATATGGGGTGCTGGGAATCAAACTGGGATCTGTCTGGCATTGGACGTATGCAAGGCAAATGCCCTACCTCTGTGCTATCACTCCAGTCCCTAAAAAGCCTTTTTATTGTGAAATAGTTGTGCATTCATAGACAGTTGTTGTCGAATATAGGTCTGAGAAGTCCCCTAGTCCCTCACCCAGTTCTTCATTCTGCCTAGCTCAAACCTGACTTATGTGTGGTCCCAAAACAAAACAAAACAAAACAAGCCAATTCTGGGGAAGGCTGTTATTCACCTGGAAGCTTTCGGCACAGTGCAAATAATAAACCACAAGGATTGCTCCCATAGGGCTGGAGAAACAATACTGAAGCCCCTTCACAAAGAGCAGAAGGAGGTTCCTACAAAATGTGAGTCCTAAACCTGCTCCCCACTTCTTAGCCTGGTGCCATAGTCCCAGGAGTTTGCTCACATTCCTGCCCTGCCATGTTCTGTGATATTGGCCTGCAAATGGAAACCCCTCTGAGAGCTGGGTAGTAAAGAAAGCCTCCGAATTTCCATCTGTGAAGTTGGGGAGACAGTGGTGCTCATGCAGGGAGGCACTTGCTAGCAGCTGGTAACATCAGTGCCCTTCATTCTGGACAGGCTGTCAGGGAGACCCGGGGAGCAGATATATCACTCCCTCTTCCAAGGGGAGCACGCTTAGCCCTGAGTGCCCCTTCCCCCCCAAAGCAGTAATCCCACAGTCCTCACCCCCCTTTTTCATGGAGTCGCAGATGTGGCCTTTCTGGCTCCGAGCCTGTCTGACTGGAGGTCATTTAATCTCACTGGATTTTGTCCTGCTTATTTTAGAGATCTGAGCTGTTGACTTTCAGTTCGTATTTCCAGGGGGGCTCGCTCATTTCGCTTCCCTTTTATTTACTCTTTGCAAGTACTTGTGTCTGGGTAAATAAGTCTATAAAGTTCCAGGGACCAGCTTATTCTGTGTCTGGTATTTTAATGGCCTTTAAACAGTGTCTGCTCAGGTAAGCATTTTATAGATGAGTTGAGAAGAGCTCAGTGGCCTCCGATTCTTCCAGACTGACAGCTGGCCCTGCGGCCTGTGAATCACGACCTTTCACCGGTCATAAACATGTCAGCACTCACACCCATCTCGGTCTTCAAGCCACCCTGTTCAGTGGGACGTGGAACCTGGGAAAAGAAGCCTCAGCTTTTTTGGAGGGGGAGGGGAAGGGCTACCTGGGAATGATTCTGCCATGACTCGAGGATAGGACAGTGCTGGTAAGAATGACTTGGAAGGGTGCCAGAGCAATAGCATAGCAGTAGGGCATTTGCCTTGCATGCGGCACTCAGTTTTAATCCCCAGCATTCCATAAGGTCTCCCAAGCCTGCCAGGAGTAATTTCTAATGCAGAGCTAGAAGCAACCCCTGAGCACCGCTGAGTGTGCTCGCAAAAGAAAAATAAACAGAAGAATGATTTGGAAGGTCAGGCAGATGTCCCCAAGCACTAAGCACATGCTTTGTGTGTAAGAGGCCTGGGGTGAATTCCCAACACCGAGTAGTGCCCGTCTCCCCTCCACTGTGTGAGCATGGAGCTGGGAATGGCCTCTGGATGTGGCCCCACAAGTTTCCCCCATCCTAACTTCAGATTCTGGGAGCGGAACAATAGTAGAGTGGGTATGGAAAAGCAGGCATCTGTCCTGGGTTTGATCCTCAGCATCTCCTAGGGTCCCTGAGCCCCATCAGTCATGAGCCCTGGCCACTGATCAGGAATCATTCCTGAGTGCCACCTAAAAACAAATGAAAACTAGAACCTACTTCAGATCTTCAGATTCTGCTTTGAAAAACAAAACAAAAAGGGGGGTGGGCGGAGTGATAGCACAGAGGTAGGGCATTTGTCTTGCATGCTGCCCACTTCTTGAGTAGTTCTGGATATAACTCCTTTGGGTTTGATCCGAGGCATCAATATGGTCCCCCGAGACTGCCAAGAGCGATTTCTGAGCAAAGAGTCAGGAGTAGGGGCCAGAGAGATAGCATGGAGGTAAGGCGTTTGCCTTTCATGCAGAAGGTCATCGGTTCGAATCCCTGCGCCCCATATGGTCTCCCGTGCCTGCCAGGAGCAATTTCTGAGCGTGGAGCCAGGAGTAACTCCTGAGCGCAGCCAGTTGTGGCCCCAAAACAAAAACTAACAAACAAAACAAACAGATTCTACTTTGAAAGGTGCTGATCGAAGGCCAGGCTGGTGCCTTTTGGGTCAGGATGCAGAAACACAGAAGTAGCCCCTTTCAAAACTGAGAGTCAGTCCATGAACTGCCTTGAGGCCAGTGCTCTGGGATACAGGCCTTGGAAAAAGTGGGGTGCCAGGACAGACTCTTTGGAAAAAGTTCAGGCATACAGCACCCAGGGGCACAGCATGGCACTTTGGTTTCTCACCAAATACCCCTCAAGGCCACGGTGGTTAGCACCCACCCCATCTTCTCAGTAGGACCCTCCAATAACTAAGACAGGGCTTGTTTTCCAGGTTGTCCCAGGGCACCTACCTCAGGATAGCCCGACAGCCAGTTGCTGGGAACGGACGTGGCTGACAGGCTGAGCGTCATGGTCCCCTGATGCTATGTGGGATGGGTGGACACGCCTGTACCTCCTGTTTGGAGTCAGCTTCCCCCGCCGCCTGGGGGCCCTTTGCTCCTCTGTGCAGGGCCTCAAGCCAAGCCCCCCAACCCTTTGCCCCAGCCCTTTGTGACATCATCAATGAGGTTTGAAACAGTCACTCCTCATAGGCAGCCTCAGAGAATGCTCATTGAACCCTGTGTCCAGTGTATCCAGACTGAGTATCTGGTTGTTGTCCCTCATCCCTTCCTTGTATTGGTGATGGTTGGATGTCTCTGGGCACACATAAACGTAATTTGATGCTCCAGGGGTCCCTCTTGTGGTGGCAGCTGGTCATCACGGGGATAGTGGGATGATGCTGGGGATCCAACTTAAGGTCTTGAGCCTGCCAGGTGGGCACTATCTCACAAAACCACATCTAGCCTGTCTAACCTAAGATCCTTTTCCTTTTCTCTGGCTCATTCCCCTGTGTTTCCTCTTTTTTTTGGTTTTTGGGCCACACCCAGTGACACTCAGGGGTTACTCCTGGCTATTCGCTCAGAAGTCGCTCCTGACAGGCACGGGGGACCATATGGGGAACCAGGGGATCGAACCGTCGTCCATCCTAGGTTAGCGCAGGCAAGGCGGGCACCTTACCTCCAGCACCACCGCCCGGCCCCTGTGTTTCCTCTCTTGTCTACTCAAAGTGTGTGTGTGTGTGTGTGTGTGTGTGTGTGTGTGTGTGTGTGTGTGTGTGTGTTCTTTTGGGGGGAAGGCGCACTCGATGGCACTCAGGGCTCCTCTTGGCTCTGCGCTCAGAAATCATTCCTGGCAGATTCAAGGAACCATATGGGATGCTGGAGATTGAACCTGGGTCCATCCTGGGTCGGCCAGGTGCAAGGCAAATGTCCGACTGCTGTGCTACCAATTCAGCCCAAGTCGTGTGTTTCTTTGCTCACTGTCTCCTTCCCCCATGGAGTGGAGGTGGGGCAGTTCATTCCCTTCTTCACTCCTAGCTTAGCCATGCCCCTCACCATGCTAGATGCATAACTGGTGCTGAATAAAGATTTTGGAATGGGGGTCGGAGAGACAGTAGAGGGGTTAAGGTGCTTGCTTTGCACTGGACCAACCTTGGTTCCATCCAGTGTGCCATATATGGTTTCCTGAGTGCTGCCATGTACAGTGTGCAGGTAATAAAGCAACCAAAATGATTTGGGGCTTACTCACAGTATAGCAGGAAGAGAGTTTGCCTTGCCAGCAACCAACGAGTTTCTTTTTCTTTTCTTTTCTTTTTTTTTTTGGGTCACACCCGGCAGTGCTCAGGGGTTACTCCTGGCTCCATGCTCAGAAATTGCTCCTGGCAGGCACAGGGGACCATATGGGGCACTGGGATTCGAACCGATGACCTTTTTGCATGAAAGGCAAATGCCTTACCTCCATGCTATCTCCCGGGCCCCAGCAACCAACGAGTTTCATCTCATATGGTTTCCTGAGTATATCAGGAGTAATTTCTGAGCCCTGAGAACTACTGGGTGTGGTCCAACACCCCAAAGATTTAGGGGTGTACAAATATATGAAAGACTTCTACAGCTTCTCATGTCCCCATATCATCCTAGGGTAAACATTTTGATTTTGATTAGATTCGATTTGGGTTTGGGGTCAAACCATGTGGTGCTCAGGGCTTACTCTTGCCTCTGCACTCAGGAATCACTCCTTGTAGGCTCCAGGGACCATAAGGGATATTAGGGATCAAAACTAGGTTGGCCGCATGCAAGGCAAATGTCCTCTCAGCTCTACTATCATGCCTTGAGTGTCTGTTGTGGTTCCTGCTTTTTGGGGGCAAGTCGGGAAGAGTTCACCTTGTGTTGTGGTGCTTGATCACATGCTCTGTTAGGTCAGAGCTGAGGTATCATAGAGATGTGATGACTGGTAGGTAGCAGCATCCTATGGCCATGACAGGTTTGGGTTTTTGCAAGGTCCTCACGACAAACACACAAACCTCACGGAGGCTGTTCCAGAGGCTTTGCTTATAGTCAGGCACCTTGTTCCTAATCTGTTCTGCAGCAGGCCACAGCTATCTCTGAAGCCCCAGAGCTTAATGGAGCTCAGCCATAATGGAGCCACAGAAATCAACCTGCCACTCGCTGCTGTCCACAGACAGGCTTGGAGTTATCCAGGGCCATGAACAATGTTGGGGAAATGAGAATTTGTTTCTAGAAGACAGGTCCCTGGGACTGAGATGTGAGTCCTGAGTGTGCAAGGGAAAGAAAGGAGCTTCCAGTGTGCTGCCAGTGTGAGGGCACAAGCAGTGGCCCAGCATGTGAGGGCCTAGTTGAACTGAGAGGGGCCACATGTGGAAAGGTTAGTGGCCCTCAGACTACAGAAATAGTTAACCGTCCTTTAAAATTTATTTTTAATTACTTTATTTGGGAAATTTGAGGCCACACCCAACAGTGCTCAGGATTTTCTCCTGATTCTGTGCTCAAGATCTCTCCTGGCGATGCTCAGGAGATCATAAGGGGTGCTGGGCACATGCAAGGAAATCACCCTACCTGTTGTGATATTGCTCTGACCCATGGCTTTCCATTTTTGGAGGGGGTCACATCCTGTGGCGGGTCAGGGGCCACTCCTGACTCTGTGCTCAGAAATGGCTCCTGGCAGGCTCAGAGATTAGTTTCGTGCAAGGCAAACCCTGGATTAGTTGCGTGCAAGTCAAACTCCCTACCGCTGTGTCATCTTTCCAGTCCCCTAGCTCTCCATTTTTAAAGCTGGGCTGCAATGGTGAAATGCTACTGTTTTGGACATGGTGCTATTCCTGTGAATATTACTTGCTCCCTTTGGTTCTTTCAAAAGTAGCTACTTGGGCTGAAGTGATAGCACAGCAGTAGGACATTTACCTTGTATGCTGCTAACCCGGTACAGACCTGGGTTCAATCCCTGGAATCCCATATGGTTCTCCAAGCCTGCCTGGAGTGATTTCTGAGAACAGAGCCAGGGGTAACCCCTGAGCACCACCAGGTGTGGCCCCAAACCAAAAATAAATAAATAAAAATCAAAAGCTGCTATTTGAGGTAGGAGAGATCAGAGTCATAGTACAGAGGTTAAGGCATTTGCCTTGCACACAGCTGACTTCAATTCAATCCTAAGCATCCCATATGGCCCTCTGAACAACATGGCTGGTAGTGACACCTGAGCAATGCCAGGTGTGGCCCAAAATAAAGAAATAATGACCCAAATTAGTAAACAAATCCTAAAAATATATAAAATATTGTGCTGGAAAGATAGTACAGCAGACACGATGCTTGCTTGTTCACTACCAACCTAGATTCAATCTTCAGCCTCCCATATGATTTTCCAAAAACTGTCAGAAGTGATTCCCAGTCATAGAGCAGGAATAAATCCTGAGCACTGGGTTGTAATCAAAACACATACAAAATAAACGTGTGTGTGTGTGTGTGTGTGTGTGTGTAAATAAAATATAGCTACTTGGGGCTAAGGAGATAACTCAAAGGCGCTGGAGTGTGTGCCTTGCACTTGAAGACCCTGAATTCCATCCCTAGCACCTTATAATCCCCCAGCAGGGGCCCTGGGACCCCTGAGCAGGGCACCAAACCATCAGGCTGGCAATGGAGCACTGATGGGGAGGCCCCGACCTCTGTCACTGGGGGTCCTCAAACATTTCAAATGACTATGTGGCCAATGAGATTTCTGCAAGCTAGTCCTGTCTACAGTGGGGCCACATGGTCTGGGAGACACTTTTGGACTCATTTGAAGGAAAGGGACAGTTAGGAGGATCAAGGAAATGGGACGATGGGGAAACATGTTTCTGAGGGAGGGAGGGAGGGAGGCTGGGAATGACAATCTCAAGGCACAGCCACTTTCTGGGACCACCTTCCCTATTTTGCCCTTCTCCCACGTGGTGGGCAAATAGGCGGCAGCCAGACTGGGTCATAGTATTGGGTTAGTACAGTCTCAGACCATCATTAGATAAGTAAAGACTCAGACCCAGAGTAGGTTAAAAGCACTGTCCTAAGAGCAATGCGAAGAGGGCAGAAGAGCTCGGATTCCTCATGCAGGAAGAAATGTGGGTTGGAGAGAGGGGAGAACATTTCAGGGGAGGAGGTCAAGCCCCAAACCAGCCAGATGCATTTCAGTCAGATATTTGGCAGGACTGAGCTTAGGTTCTCTCCTCTGACCTCCCACTCAGCCTTAGAAAGCTGGTTAATGGGGCCGGGCGGTGGCGCTGGGGGTAAGGTGCCTGCCTTGCCTGCGCTGGCCTAGGACGGACCCCAGTTCGATCCCCCGGTTTCCCATATGGTCCCCCACGCCAGGAGCGACTTCTGTGCACATAGCCAGGAGTAACCCCTGAGCGTCATCGGGTGTGGCCCAAAAACAAAAACAAAAACAAAAACAAAAAAAAAGAAAGAAAGCTGGTTAATACTGAAATGCAAGGATGAACTGCTGGTGTGGCCCAGGAAAATGGGAACACAGGAGAGTTTATTTGTGTCTGTTTTTTTTTTTTTTTTTTGGGTCACACCTGG
>PVKC010030955.1:0-14673 GCA_004027635.1 Crocidura indochinensis
TTTCTTTCTTTCTTTCTTTCTTTCTTTCTTTCTTTCTTTCTTTCTTTCTTTCTTTCTTTCTTTCATGTTCTTACTTCTTTCTGTTATTGTGAGGGGGTTGGGCCACACTCAGTGGTGCTCAAGGGTTACTCCTGGCTCTGTGCTCAGAAATCTCTCCTGGCAGGCTCTGGGGACCATATGGGATGCTGGGGATCAAATCTAGATATGCCCTGTATTGCCCCATTTGTTGGGTCCCGTTTACTCTTTTGTTGATTGTTTGAGTGTTCACGAAGAGCTCCCAGAATGAGAAATTGATTCCCATCCTCTTGTCCCGTTTTGGGGGGAGATCTTGGTAATATTTATCTGCAGCAAATAATCCACACAGACAGTAGAGTTAAGGGGTAAAAGGTTGGGCAAAGAGAGTCCTTTGTCAGCCTGTTGCTAGCTCCAAAACACACCTAGAGCCAACCAGCCAACTCTGGCAAAAGACTTCCAACACCTCACTCCCAAACTATTTATTCGGCTCTCAACAGCACTCCCACCTGGAAGGTCAAGGTGAGATAATAGGCAAAGAATAATCTTATGGAAATATTTTCATATACAGCACCCTGGTCAGCTGTGTGCAAGGCAAACTTCCTATCACTATGCTATCTCTTCTGCCCATTAGGCATTTTCTTGAGCACCACTAATGTCCCAGGGAAGATTCTCAGTTCAGCAGGCCTGCAAGAAGGTCTATGTGACTGTGCATTGTATGCACAGTATATGTATATAACTTATATAGCCTGTGTGGCCTATATGACACATGCTGTGTGACTGGCACATGGTTTCCTTGGTCTATGCTGGTGGCTGGACCATATGGTATAAGAAATTACCCTACACACCATTTTTCCAACTTCAAGTAGATGGGTCTGAAGCAGAGTAGCCATGAAGAATTAACAACTCAAGTCAGTTAGGAGAGAATCATGGAGTTCGGCTGGCTTCTCACCTCGTGATCTCTCTAAGCACCAAGCCAAACCAAAAGCCTCTCTTTATTAAACTCACCAGGAGGAGGAAGATTGAGTGAGAGACAAAGGTACCTATCCAGATGGACTTTTATAAGACAAAGGACTTGGTGAAAAGAAAGAGGAAGTTGGGGGAACACCTTTGTTTTGGGTGCAGAAAGATTGTAACCTAATAAATTCACCTTTTCTCTTCAAAACAAAATTTTTTTGAGAGGGACTTATAGAAGTTTTGTTATGTTGCCACCAGGTGTAAAATAAAGCCACAGAGTGGCTATTAATTTGCATATGTATAGTAAAAGTTGGGAAAATAAAACAACAAAAAATTTTAACAGAAAGTAAGGTGGTGAGGAAAATTTCTAATTCCTAGGAATCCCTACTGGTGAAAGGAGACTTGACTGTAAAATGCATCATAGGTTAGATTGTGCATACATCATTCTCAAAACAGATTTTTTTCATATTCTTGTCTTTCCTGGGGGAGGGTCACACATGGCAGCGCTCAGGTGTTACTGGTTCTCCACTCAGAAATCACTCCTGGAAGGCTCAGGGGACCATATGGGATGCCGAGAATAGAACCTGGGTCCATCCTGGGTCGGCCTCGTGCAAGGCAAATGCTCTACCATTGTGCTATCCCTCGGGCCCCTAGATCCTTGTCTTTAATATATCTCAACATTTTTTCATAGACTTCTCTGACCATAAACATAAAAGTCTTGCTGCAAATATAGGTCATTTAAAAATTCTTAAAGACTTATATTGGGCACTGTAATATGAGTCTATAGCATTCAAGTTCCTTTTCCAAAAATGTCTCTAAACAAGATCATAAGAACATTTCTGTTTGAAAATAAGTTTACTAAAACATTCTTATAATGAGCACTGTAATAAAAGTCTATAGTATCTAAGTTCCTTTTACATCAACTTCTGTGGATAAAGATATTAAAACATTTTTGCAGATACAATGTGAGTAAAAGTTGCTAAATAATATACTCAATCAGCATCATAGCAATTGGGAACCATTAAAAATAACATTATGCGGGGCCAGTGAGATGGCACTAGAGGTAAGGTGCCTGCCTTGCAAGTGCTAGCCAAGGAAGGACCTCGGTTTGATCCCCTGGCGTCCCATATGGTCCCCCCCAAGCCAGGGCAATTTCTGAGCACTTAGCCAGGAGTAATCCCTGAGCATCAAATGGGTGTGGCCCGAAAAAAAAACCAAAAAAATAGCATTATGCATTTTTTAAGAACTATGCAAACTAATATTAAACCACTAAAGTTGGATACATAATTATCTATTTGCACGGGGAGGGGCACAGAACCAAAGAGTAGCTGTTAAGATCTATACATGTAGAACACACAGTTTAACTAGCAATATAGTGACCAATGCAAAAGTGGAAAATTATTTTTAAAGGTGATCCAGGTACAAGGGGTTCTGAAAGCAATTTCTCCTCAGTTGGGCTTCAGCTGAGCTTGAATTCTCCATCTTCTTCTGTAGTAGGCTGCTGAGGTCACCTGGGATGGAAAGGCCTTTTGTTCCTGGGCCGAATTCTGGGTGGGGGAGATCCACTCATCTCCCAACTGATGGTCCCCACTCCAGTGGGTTTTCTCTTTGGTTTCTGCCTCATCAGTGACTTCAATAGCTGCTGCAAGTTGGGAGGGCAAGGTTCTCACACAAAGCACCTTTAGAAGAGGAAAGATGGTGATTGTCAGCATCAGGAACACTTCCCAGAGTCTTCATTTCTCTCCTCTTCACTGCCTGTTACTGTACCACCTGAGGGGGCCGCTGGTATCCTGGGTGGTGAGGCAGCTGAACAGTCAGACCAGAGCAACATGAAGCTATTTAGCACAGGGTCCATGTGCACTAATGTTCCAGTAAAGTACACTGCACACTCAATTCAGCTCAAGGAGGTTATCATGGTGATAATCTACCAGAGGGTCAAATCACTCACCATCATTGGGATCTTTTCAGGTCCCTAACTCACTTTTCAAGCACCAGTTGTGAAATCATCCCACACACCATTTCTAAAGCCTCAGGTGGATGGGTATGAAGAAGGGTAGCCATGAAAAATTAATACACCAAGCCAGTCAAAAGAAAATCATGGAGTCCAGTAGGCTTCTCACCTCATGGTGTCTTTGTGTGTCAA
The DNA here is from genome assembly GCA_004027635.1 of Crocidura indochinensis. Classification (NCBI taxonomy): domain Eukaryota; kingdom Metazoa; phylum Chordata; class Mammalia; order Eulipotyphla; family Soricidae; genus Crocidura; species Crocidura indochinensis. Next base: position 3,113 of record PVKC010030955.1, read on the forward strand.
ACCAAACCAAAACCCTCTCTTTATTAAACCAGTACAAATTCACCAGGAAGGGGAGGGTTGAGTGAGAGACAAAAGTACCTGTCAAGGTGGACTTTTAAAAGTCAAAGGACTTGTTGAAATGAAAGAGGAAGTTGGGGGAATGCCTTTGTTTTGGGTAAAGGCAGGGTATGACCTCACAGTGGTATATGCTGTGTATCTGGCCCACTTTATATGTGCAGTGTAATTAACACTCCCTGGTTCTGTCCCAGACAAGCTCCTCATTCTACTTAGAGGTGGAGAGCCATTGCTTACTGCTTCTTTTTTACTTAGAGGGGAGTTGCGATTCTAACCTTATTTGTTACCCCCATATCCCCCACCAGCTTGTCCTTCACCTCACTGGAGACCAAGGCAAAAGAACTACTCTCTCCTCCCTGTTAGTCTGGGACACGCAAACAGTGGCACCTAAGAAAGATGTTTTCTGGTACCATGCCACTCCAACAAGTTGAAATCCTTTGAACTACAGTTGCCAGCAGTGGCAATGGGGGTTTCGGGAATATTTAGAGTTGAAGTGGTGTGTTGCTGTGGGGTGGTTGGTCTTAATTTTTTGCTTTAATAGACAAACATCAGGAAGCCTTTCACTTGATCTATCCATACTCAATGCCAAAAGCATCTGGCTTAAGACTTTTGCAAAACAGGAAAACAGATTCTACCTGCACACCTGGCTGGGCCGGGGAGAGTTTTCTTTTATAATGTCCCCCTTTTACTTCTTTCTATGTACTGCCCTTCCACCTTGTTTTCTCTTGCTGCTCAGAACTGTCAGACAATATTCTGCTCACAGAAGAGAAAAAGTCAGTGAATTCGGGTGTGGTATCTTTGCTGCTGGCTTTGGGTGCATAAAGAATTGGGTGGTGCCAGATCTAGAACTTTTATGATTTCCAAGAAGGTGCAATGCAGGGATAGGGAACAGGAGTACACAGTTTGCCTGTGATCTCTTATGGTGCTCCTGACCAATATGGGACCTGCCATTAGCTCTGTGTGCTCCCCAAACCGCCTTCTCCTCTCTGATAGCAATTGAGAAGTCTCTGCTCCTAGCAGGGACCAACCTGTCCATGGGGTGCTAGATCCCACCCTTTTCTGCTAGACAGCCAACCAGACAGCCCCAAGTCAGACACACATCCTAGTATTCATGCCTCAGTCTAACTTCTTTCCAGGAGAGATTGGATCTCAGCTAACTAAAAGATTCTAATAGCTGATTCTTGGCTAACAAAAGGGGAATATGCAAAGCATATCGGATTTAGGGACTCATTTACAAAACAATGGTTTCTGTTTCCTACTTCTGTCCATTCCCAAACTTGTTCTGAGGCCCAGCTTTGCTTGGAGTCATCATGGAGAGGCCCAAGAAAACTCCTCCAAAGGGCAGTGAGAACCCCATGTCCATTGCACCAGGTAGGTGGAATAGGTCAGGCCTGGTCCTCATCATGTCTAGCTTTAAGATGAAAGTTGAGTCAGCTGCTGCCACCTTAACTGTAATAAGGGTAGGAGACCCCAAATAATCAACTATATAAATTTACTCTGTTGAAATAACTTCTGGACTTACACAAAAGTGGAAATGCTTCTGTCATTAATTATTCTCCTACTCTTACTGCTACAGTGTCATGAGGAGCTCTTCACTCAATTCAATCAATCTGCAGGCAAGATCTCCTTCAAAGAAGCCAAAATATTTTGCATTGAAACACCCAATTAAGTCATAAATCCTTTAAGCTCATGTCTTGTCTTTCTTGTCTGCATTCCATGAATCATTTAAGGGACTGAAGGAAGGTGATCTGGGCAATTCAAGAAGAACCTGTACTAATTGGTTTTGATAATTCCTGTGAGCTGGTATAACAATGTCAACAATCTCCACAAGTAAAATGTTTTATTTTATGTGAGTTTCAGTTCATAGCATGCCATGCTGTTCCTCAGCATGATCTCAATACCCTTCCATTTGGGGGGTTCATTACTAGGGAAGTCTAGATTCTCTAGAGGCAGCTAGACAAGCATGTACCCCATGACTTTGGTAAGAGTTATGGCCACAGCCCAAAATAATGGGTGCTAGTTAAGGCCATATGACTTCAGACAATGCCCTAACAAGATTGCAATGAATCCCTAAAAATATAATTTACTGTGTGCCAAGAAAAAGAGCTGAGGATCAATGAACATCCAGCCAGTATTTTTCCAATGCACGTAAGAAGTCATTTATTAATTTACCTCTACTGAGACCAGCACATCACTGAACAAGAAGATGCAAATTCATAAAAGGGCAAAGACAGTTTCTGATCCCTACCCCAACAATTGTCCTCTCTCTGTGTCCAGTTAAATATGGAAATTTACTCTATACTCTTCTACCCTTGCAAAAAAAAAAACCCTCAAAACTTTGTTAGTCTCTTCCATTAGATATTTCTTTACTCTCCTTGAGCCCAATCTATAAGAATTGTTCTAGAACAGCTTTTCCATGTCCTCACAGATATTAGAATCTATGTAAACTTTAGAACTATTTCAGAATCTTAAGTATCTCTAAAGAGATCTGAGTATGTGTCACTGAATGTGATACTTTCTAAAGATAGGAAGTCAGCTATCTTTTCTAGACCTTTTGGGAAATTCTGATTGACAAGTATTACTTAGACTGAGAAATGTCAAAAAATACAAGAATCTGGATTTTGTGAAGTTTTATGGTTGTTTTTGGTGTAATGCCTTGCAGTGCTCAGGCACTATGTTCAGGAATTCTTGTGATAGGATCAGAAACTATATGGAATTCTGGGGGATCAAACCTGGATTGGCTCCAATAACTTTGGTCCCTCAAATGAAGGCCCTCTTTGGTAATACCGTGCAACAGGATACCATGAGTATTCTCTCCTCCCATAGCTTTCATCAACTATCAAAGGAAATTTGCAGAGAACTATTATGTGGAACATGTTAGACTATGTTTTAATATAGCCATCTTAGTCTCATGGCTTTAAATATCAATTTTTGCACAAATTTATTGAGAGTTAAAATTGATCCTCACAAAGTTCAGTTGTCCCATCTAGACCTCTTCTAAAACCTAGACTCTTCTGTCCAACACTCCCTAGACCTGTGCACTCTGTAGACATATCGAGTTTTACTTAGATGAAAACTCTTCATCTTCTCCAGTTGACTTGCTTCTTCCATTTTCTGTCTCACTTTAATAAGTGGTAACTCCATTCTCCAAATTGTTTGGGCTTCAAACCTTGGGGTCTGGACTCTTCCCTTTCTCCAAACCTTATATTTTATCCATCTGGCATTTAGATTCAAAACAGAGCCAAGATTTAGACCATCATCATTTTTCTTGTGATTTATTGCAATAGTTCCTATGTTCATTTTCTATCCTAGCCCTAATATGTGTTTAGTATCCATTTATCATCATGAATTCTGTAGGCAAAGTGTACTGGGGGATTGGCAGGATTCTCTGGTCAGGATCTTACAAGATGAAAATTAAGGTGTTAACTAGTATGGGTTTAAAAAAAATTGTGATTGTGGTGATCTCATTCTTGGTCATAGTGTTTGCACATGTGCTTGCTGGGGATTGCAGATTTTAATCATGGTACATGCATGCCCCTGGTCACAGGAAGTTACCTTATCCACTTTATCATGGCACCAGAATTCCACAGAGCAGTGCCACCTTGCGCATGTGGGATGGCACTGTGTTCTTGGGGAGATACCATGAGATGAAATTGGGACTTCATTATTACAAGTAAGGGCCTGGCAAAAAGCCATCCCACAGAAATTTATCTGGAAGCTTGGGGAAGTGGATCCTTTATCAGGATCCAGAAAAACTATGACTGAATTCAGTTTTTTTTTTTTTTTTTTGCACGGTTTAGCTTCAACAATGCAAGCTCAAATCCCTCTCATGCTTTTCCCTGTCTTCATCTCCTTTGGTCACATTGATCTGGTTCCCATCTATAATTATCACTATGTCTACTAAGTTCCTTTGGTCATGTCAAATAGCATCACATATCCCAGGGATTAAAGCACAGAGCATTGGGGGGATTATTCAACCTGTCCCACCCCCTCAGCAGGTCTCCTCACTCAAAGCAAATGTACTTCTTCCCACACACCTACAGTTTATTTCTCATGATCTTTATGCAATTGTGATCCTCACACACCAACTATACTTTCCCCCTTCTGGTCATTTATCCTTCTCTTTCAGCCCCATCTTTTCTTTTCTCTAGAATCTTCTTAAAGTCAATACCAACTTACTACTTTCTCTGTGATATTCTTCTTGACCTCCTCTTTGAAAGTTGAGCCTCACTGGGCAGATAACTTAAAGGTCTGAGTACCTAATTCATATGCAGGAGACCTTGGTTGGTTCACTCCCTAGCACTTTGTGGTCCCCGAGCTCCTCTTTGAGGAATCTACAATTACTGAGCCCCCCATGCACTACTAGGTGTGACACCAAAACAACAACAAAAGAAAGTGGTACATTAGTGTTCCCCAGGCCTCTCTGAATCCCTCCTAAGATTCCCTGATTTGCTCATCAAGCACCAAAGAAAATCTTATGATAGAGATTTTGGCCCATCTATCTTCAGTGAACAGCACACAGAAGGCCCTGAATTAATTTTTTGCAGAGTAAATTAACACCCATATAGAATGAAAAGTGTTCCCAGCTGTACAGCAAAGAAACATGGGTTAGACTATGGGATGGAATTGGACCTTCCATCTTGTGTGTGACTTTTCAATGCCCCATAGAACCATAAACTCCCTGAAAATTGATTTGACATCTTTAGAGCACCTGGTCACCCAAAATTTCTCAGTAATGATTTGTCAACTAATATGGATATTACCATATGAGAGCTGACACAGGCATTGTTTTGCTTGAACTGTGCAAACTCTACAGGATAAATAACTTCATTTTATCACTTTTACCCTCTTCAGAGACTTACTGAACAAGAACATTTGGTTTTAGAGTCTACTATGGGGTGCCATTCTATTTCAGGAATAAAGTTTGGGGTGTCAAGATCTCCTCTCTGTTCCATGCAAGCATTCTACTATCAACACATATTTGTCTGAAAAAAGATGAGGAAAACTGCATGGTTAGAAAGCTACAAAGTGGAAGTAGAAAACAGATGAATGGCTAAAGAAACTGTGGTACTTCTATACAATGAAATCCTATGCACTGTTATGAAAATGAAGTCAAGAAATTTGCTTACATATAGATGGATATGGAGACTATTATGCTGAGTGAAATGTGTCAGAGGGAGAGGGAAAGACAGAATGATCACACTCATTTGTAGAATGTTAAAAAAGATAGTATGATAATAATATCCAGAAACAGAGACACTGGCCAGGAGGATCAGTCCATGGTAGAAAGCTTGCCACAAAGTGTGGGGGAGTGCAGTTAGAGCAGAGAAGGGAACACAATGAAAGTTGGGAATGTTCTTTGGACAAGAACTGTCTTTCAATAGAATATTGCAAACCAGTGTCTAAAAGGTAAAAAGGGAAGAGAAAGACGGAGAGACAGAAAGAGAGAAGAAAAATGTGGGCTAGAGATATTACAGAGGTAGGGCATTTGCCTTGCACATGATCAACAAGAGGTGGATCATGAATTGAACTTAAAGTTCAATTGCCAGCATCCTATATGGTCCCCTGAGTCTGCTTGGAGCAATTTATGAGTGTAGAGCCTGCAGTAACTTCTGAGCCCTGAGCATGGCCCGCAAAAAAAAAAAAAAAAAAAAAAAAAAAAAAAAAAAAAAAAAAAAAAAAAAAAAAAAAAAAAAAAGCAAATTACAAAGCAAAAGAAAAATGTCTGTCACAAAAGCTGACAAGGAAGAGAGCAAGGATATGGGGAGGAGGGAAACTGGGGCCATAGATGACGAAAAATGTGCACTAGTGAAGGGTGTTATACATTGTATGACTGAACAACTTTGCAACTGTGAAAAAAACTAACTGTATTGTAAACAACCTAAATAAATACTCTAAATAAAGTAATAACAAAATATGTGGGGATATAGCCAGGGAGAAGGAGGCTCTCATCTTAGCCACTGGCATGCTGGGTGACCTTGGGACTGTTATGTGACCTTGCTAAGCCACCATTTTTGTCTCTTTGTAAAGAGGGCTAATCATTGCACCTTGAGAACTCTGGACATGATTAAAGAGGTAACAGTGGGAGACTATTCAGCATGATGCCAGCTTCCTAGTAGGTACACACAAAAATGAGAGCCCAAATCCTTCTCTCTGTAATGAGAACATTTAACTACAGTTCTGCTCTTGGGTGCAGTGGAGAATGACCAGGCTCTCTTTCTCAAAGTGTTAGAAGGCACTTATCATGTTTTCTCTCAATCTTCTCTTTCTAAAGGTGAAAATGCTCAGGGCATTCAACCATTCCTTATGAAAACTGGTTCTGATTTCTAAAAATGTAGCAAAGTTTGACAACACTGCTTCTCTGAGGCACTGGTTAGGGCATGTATTAGAATCAAAGATTCATGAAGGCCAGACTCTTTTTGTTCCTAGTGTGGATCCTGAAGCCTGTATATGTGTGAAGCACCTCATTCACTATTTTGGTTTACTGAAATGATGGCTTTACAGCTATAATTTCTTTGGGAGAGGTTGTTTGTTTTGGGGACACACCAGCAGTACTCAGGGTTTATTCCTGGCCCTGTGCTCAGGAATCACTTCTAGTGGCACTTAGTGGATCTTATTGGATGGCTGAGATTGACCTGGGTTAGCCACATGCAAAGATGACATGCAAAGCAAGCCCGCTATGCAATGTATAATCTCTCTGGCACTCTACAGATATAATCTCTGTAGTCCTGTTTGGGGACAGCACACTGCCTTTATGGCCAGATGTCCTGTTCAAGTCTCAACAGGGACTGAGAATCAGAAACCCACTTCAAGCTTATTTACAAAGAGAATTCCTTCTACTGAATCAAGAACAAGAAATGGAATAAAAACAGTTTCTTCAACAAATGGTGTTAGGATGACCATGTATAAGAAATTAAAGATGAATCCATATCTCAAACCTTACACAAAAGTCAAATAAAAATAAATCAAAGACCTTGAAATTAGACCTATAGCCATAAAGTTCTTTGAGGAAAACATAGGTAGAACATTACAAGAATTATATTTCAAAGGAGTCTTCAATGATAGGATGCCAGTGAAAAGGGCTATATAGTCAAACTTGAATAAATGGGACTAGATCAAAATAAAAAGTTTCTGCATGACAAAAGAAACACAGGCTAAAATTAAAAGACAGCTGAATGCACTCAATACATCAGAGAAAAGGTTAATATCGAAGATATACAAAATACTCACAAAGGTTAACCCCACAAAACCTAAAAACCCCATCAAAAGTGGGGAGAGGAAATGAACACACTTCTCTGAGGAAGACCAAAAGATGGCCAGCAGGCTCATGAAAAATTGCTCATCATCATTTATCAGTAGAGAATCCAAATCAAGACAACAATGAGATATCATCTTATACCAATGAGGATGGTACATATTGGGAGCAATTTATGTTAGCAGGGAAGTAGTGAGAAAGGAATCCTTATCCACTGCTGGTGGTAATGCCTGGTCCAACCTCTATGAAAAATAGTATAGAGGATTCTCAATAAACTAAGAATAAATCTGCCATATGACCCAATAATCCAGCCTTTCAGTATATATCTTTAGGACATCAAACACTGATCCTGCCCAAAATGGTATACACATTACTACTCATTGCAGTACTCAGTACAATAGCTAAGGATTAGAATCAGCCTAGATGTCCAACAACAGAGGAGTGGATCATGAAGATGTAGCACATATATACAATGGAATACTACATGCTGTAAAGAAAGATGCAATCATGCAACTTGCTGCAACATGGATGGAACTGGAGAAAAATGAAGTAAGCCAGAAAAAAAGGATGAATACAGAGTGATATCACTTATATGTGGTATTTAGTATAACTGCATGAAGAAATGCAATGTGTTAAATGGGAGTTGTTGAGACTATTCTAGGTTCCAGAATATAGTGAGGGGAAGGGAAGACATTGAGTGAAGAAAGAGAAACACCAATATGAAAAGATGAGGGACAGAAACCAAGAGGTCTCAGGTACATTGATGGTATTAGAAAGGACAGAACTAACCAAGTCAGAGTCAACAACAGTTAATCATGATATCCAAATTTTAACAATCAAATCTTAAAATGAGTCTGCTATGCTGACAGGCTGGGAATGGTGACATTGGGTGGACTCTAGAAACATTGTTAGAAGGAGGTAGACACTGGTTGTGGGATTTTTCCTGAAACCTTGTATGTGTGAAATCCAACTATGAATAACTTTGTAAATAACAGTGATTTCAATATAACATTTAAAAAATACTCTCAAGTCTTTGCGATGAACATCACCTAAAATTTGTACTACAAGAGAGACAGCCAGGGCTCTTTCATTTTTAAGTTTTGGATGTTGCCTCTTCTCTTTAAACAATTGATATTTAATTCACACAACATAAAGTTCACTATAATTCCATCAACTATATCAACTTTGTGATAGATGGTCTTTTAATAAAGTAAATTAGTTTTAAAAATTTATCATCATCTGGGGCCAAAGAGATAGCATGGAGGTAAGGGGTTGCCTTGCAATCAGAAGGTCGGTGGTTCAAATCCCGGCATCCCATATGGTCCCCTGAGCCTGCCTGGAGCGATTTCTGAGCATAGAGCCAGGAGTAACCCCTGAGCGCTGCCGAGTGTGACCCAAACGCCCCCCAAATTACCATCATCTTAGAGTATATAAGTATGTAGTTTTGAGACTATTCACAGAGATATGCAACCACCGCCATGATCTAGTTCCAGGACATTGAGGGCTGGGGAGATAGCACAGAAGTTGGGTATTTGCCTTTCAAGCAGCCAACCCTGGACAGTTTGATTCCTGGCATCCCATATGGTCCCCAGAGACTGCCAGGAGTGACTTCTGAGCACAGAGCCTGGAGTAACTCCTGAGCACAGCCAGGTGTGACCCAAAAACAAACAAACAAAAAAACATAATACCAGGATATTTCTGAGCCTTCAAAAAACAAAGCAGAACAAGTATTGGCAGTCTCTGTTTTCTCCTCCCTTCATTCCCCTGATCAATTCTACCTTACATTTGATTCTATGTATTCTATACATTTCATTAAAGGAATTCTACACCACATGTCATTTATCTGAAATTGTTTCTCTTAGCATGTTTTCAAGATACCACCATGTTGCTTTGTCTTCGTTTTGATGGTTGAATGATATTCCATTATATGATTATACCATTGATTGTCTATCCATTCATCTGCTGACATTTGCTTGGGCTTAGTTCTTCTTTGCAGTTCTTATCAATAATGCTACCAGGAAGTATGTATTCATGTATAGGTGTGTTTGTGTGTGGGTATCTTTAACAATCCTGAAATTCCATTTATACTAAGTATTATAATTAATAGGAAAAATCTATATTTAAACATTTGTGTAATAATCATTTGTGCAATTTCATATGTGTAATAATATTTTCATTTTTATTGTTTTATATTGTTGTTGCTTGAGGGCCATGCCCGGTGATATTCAGGGATTGCTCCTGGCAGTGTGCTCAGAAATTGCTCCTGACTTGGAGGACCAAATTCCCATTGAACCTATTTTCAATTTTGGTTTCAACATTTCAATGAACCAAACTTCATTAGTTCAACCTCTCCATTGGAGCTCTAGTATTACCAGTACTTGGTCTCACCAGGATGATAGGAACTCTAGCTTTATATAAATATGCATTTAGAGCTGGAGTGAGTATGACATAGCAGTAGGACATTTGTCTTGAATGCAACTCACCTGGGTTCAATCTCCTACATCCAGTATAGTCATTGAGCATTGTCAGGGGTGATTTCTGAGGGGTAGAGCCAGGAGTAACTCCTGAGCATAATCAGGTGTGGCCCCCAAACAAAAAAAAATCCAAATATATGTATAGGATCCCATGGATGATAACCTGTATGCTACTGTATAGATCTACAGATACTTGTGTAGACGTTTATGTGTAAGAGAATCTGTGCTTTCTGTTTCATGGGTGATGGTGGCAAAGGAACAGATCAGGGATTCTGTGGATTCCAATATTAAGGCATTTTTCCAGCCCATCACTTGGAGAAATCACTCATCACTTTTACAAAGGTTACTCATTTGGACTTGTGTGTTTTGAAAATATTCCTCCCTTTCAGGTGTAATTTTGGTGAAATGCTCATAATTCAGCAGAAAGAGCAGGAAAGTCATATATCATGCTCACAGTCCAGCCCTCTGCCATTTCTACTTCTGACTCACAATAAAGGGCAACATATTAATAAAGGAGACATTCAGAATGTATTCTCCGTGGAGAATGACTAAAAATATGATTTTTGTTGACCTTTGTCTTACTCTACAGCAGGAAAACTAAGACCAAAGTAACCACCACAGTTACCCTGAATGAGTCAAGAGCAGATTGTTGCCCTGATAACTTCCTGAAGGTGGCTTTGGAATGCATCCAGGTGTGTGGACTTTAATACTGGAATTCAAAAGGCGGTATTTATGTATGGAGGATAAGTTAAGCCTTAGATAAATGAGGATATTTGAGTTCAACTCCATTAAAATGTAAATGAAATGCTGTGTGATTTCCCCCAGTTGGGGAAGGCTAAGCCTCTAGTAAGTAGGGACTAAAAAAGGCTTCCTGAAATCGGAGCAGAGATACTACCATATTCAGCTTAGTCAAGATTGTGGAGATGGATTGGAGAGATAGTACAAAGGATAGGGCTCTTGTCTTGCACACAGCTTTGACCAAGTTTGACTTCCAGCAACCCATGCCTCCACCCCAAGTCCCAAACAGGAGTGATACCTACTAATAATCCTTGAGCACTGCTGGATATAGACATCCCTTCCCTAAAAAATGACTTTGGTTCTCTGCATTAGATCCAAGTTTATTATTTGATGAAGGGCAGAGGAGGAATGATTACTCTGCAGTCTGCCTGATCCATCCTGGTTGCATGGTAAACCTCTCAATTACATTAGATCACCTGTTGAGAGAGAGAGAGAGAGAGAGAGAGATAGAGACAGAGAGAGAGAGAGGGACAGAGAGAGGGAGAGAGAGAGAGGGAGAGAGAGAGGGAGACAGAGAGAGAGAATGTTTGCTGATCACAAATAACACAAAGTTCCTAGATGACTTTGTGTCAATTCATTCAGAATTATGCACTGGATTGAGATATTAGTGGATAGTGTTTAGATTCTTCTTGAAAAAAAAAAATAAAAGCAAAGGATTAAGGATCAGGAGAGCCATATTCTCAAAAATGTCAGTAACTGTCAGTATTTCCTTTCAAAGTTTCTGGGGAGTGTTGGGCAGTTGAACTCTATCTTTGGTTAAACATTCTACCTACTGTAGGATAGAAACCCTGATCATTATACAGGGGTCTCAAATTTGTGGCCCGCAGGCCATTTGTGGCTCTCCGTACAACATTTTGTGGCCCTGCCCTAGAGGAATCTTTTTTTTTTGTTTTGTTTTGTTTTAGTTGTTTGGGTCACACCCCCCAATGTTCAAGGCTTACTACTGACTTTGCACTCAAGGATCACCCTGACTTTGCCTC
>PVKC010030956.1:0-14663 GCA_004027635.1 Crocidura indochinensis
TGTTGTGATGGGGTTTATTGGTTAGAAAGAGTGCGCGGCCGCGAAGCGAGCTCTTCTGGGGCTCCAAGAATTCAGCAAAGAAAGCAGCAGAGAAAGAGAGTCCCCTCAGTTCACAGTTCCCCCAGTAGGATGCAGTAGGGCGGAGTCTCCTGTAGGAGGAGCAACCAGCTCTCCAATTGGGAATCTCCTTAGCCAGCTGGTTCTTACTCACTGATTAGTCAGCTGGCAGCCCCAGCTTGCAGCGACCTCTGGATTCACTTCTCAGGGCTCTGGTCTTTGGGGGTAGCTCCAAGAATTCAGCAAAGAAAGCAGCAGAGAAAGAGAGTCCCCTCAGTTCACAGTTCCCCCAGTAGGACGCAGTAGTCTAAATATTCTCTTGACAAAGACGGTTCTAGCCACTTTTTATATTCTCTTTATGAGTTGTTCAATAAGCAATTCTGGTGATAGAGTCCCCCAGTAATTGCTTTTGATTGAACCATGTCATTGAGTTTGCTGGACTTGTTCTTGTACTCCCCATATTTGCCAATAACACCACGTGACATTGTTCCTTTTTTGCATAGGCACATTAAAATGGGAAATTACTATCCATACAAATAAGATCTTATTTAATAGAGATTGGAACACACAAATCTTGTAGTGTAAAGGGACCTTATACCCTGAACACTGACATAATGACCTGGCACAGGCCTCAGAAGAAGGGCATTATCCATTCACCTCTGAACCATGGAAGCCATCCATGAAACATCCAAGTTTTCTATAACATCACCAGGAAACAATCCTCTATCACAAAAGACCCTACTACTGCTCAAAAGTCGAACTGCTCAGAAGAGTCTTCCCTTAACACTGAGAAGACTAACAACAACTAGGACCTGGTTACAGAATAGGGCTTCGCGCATTGCCCTTTAATTATGAGGTGAGGCAAGAGGATGCTCCACATCCTAACTTCAATGCAGGATATGCAGATTCAAGGATCTTTGATAGAGAAACATGATACCAACAACAGAGACTGTGTAAAAAATAAAAGTGTGTTGGCACTACAATGTATTGGATTGGACTATCTAGCTTGCCTGGAGCCTAGAGTTGTTCTTATGCCAGGAAACTTCAGGGATAGGGTCTCTTTGTATTTAGGCCAAGGTTATTTCTTTCCATGCCCCTCATATTTTGGTGGGCCTATGCAAACAACAATTGCCACTCTAACACCGTTTTTTACTGTGCTCCTTTGACTCTAATCCTTACAAAAAACCCACTTAAATTTTTGAGGTTAACTTAAATTAATATGCATGTACATGGAAATGTTAAAAAATAGTATGCCTCTAATGTTTAAGGGGTTACATAAGTTTTATGGTTTTAGATAGCCTTGTGTGCCATTAAGAAACATTATAATGTATATAATTATATAATATAGTAATTATAATATTATAATCTGGGGACTTGAAAAGTAATTGTACATGGATTCTCTTTTATTTATCTTAATGTTCGTTGGCCGAAAGTTTAAAGTTAACATATCAGCATGGGGACTTCTTCTGAAAATTATGTTACTTGTGATTGTCCTTCCACTGTCACCTTACCTTGTCCTCTCTCTTTGCATCTTTGTTCTCATAATTAAAAATAAAAAAAAATTAAAAAAAAGAAAGTACAAAGAATTAAAGTCGTATGAGGATTACAGTAAACTTAAGTAACTTAAAGGCTGGAGGGATGAAAGTACAGCAGGGAGGGTGCTTGCCTTGCATGCCACTGACTCAGAGTCAATCCCCAGGATCCCATATGGTTCCTCAAGCACCAGCAGAAGTAATTCCTGAATGTAGAGCCAGGAATAACCCCCGAGCATCTCTAGGTATTGCCCCAAATTAAAAGCTTTTTCTTTTAAGTTTCTTTTGAAAAAGAAAATGGATTTAGTTTTAGAAATTCTGTACAATGCAGTTAGAGTAGTAATACAAAGTAAATAAGAACTTTTTAAGATGCTGAATTGTATCACTCATCTATGGGTTTTAAGAAAAATGAAAGACATTCTTGCAATAATAATTTTCAGACACAAAAGAGAAAAGAGCTGGAAGTTACAGCTCACCTCATGAAGCTCACCACAAAGAGTGATGCGTTTAGTTAGAGAAATAACTACTTTTTGAACTATCCTAATCATGAGAATGTCTGAGGGAACTAGAAAGCCTGTCTAGAGTACAGACGGGGCTTGGGTGGGGAGGAGGGAGATTTGGGACATTGGTGATGGGAATGTTGCACTGGTGTTGGGTGGTGTTCTTTACATGACTTAAACCCAAACAAAATCATGTATGTAATCAAGTTGTTTAAATAAAATTAAAAAATTTTTTAACACACAAAAAAGAACTTTTTAAAAAATATTATTTATTTAAAAAACACCATGGTTATAAGGTTGTTCATACTACAGTTTTTTCTTCTTCTTTTTTTTTTTTACAGATAAAGCTGTTCATGAATGAGTTACAGTCATATAATGTACCTACACCAATGCACATTTCCTGCCACCAATGTCAACAATTTTCCTCTCACCCTCCCTGATGCCCCCTTTTCTCCTACCCACACCCTCCCACCTGCCTCCAGGACAGGCATTTTTACTTCACACACATCCTCTCTCTCTCTTTCTCTCTCTCTCCCTATCTCTCTCAATCTCTCTTTCTCTTTCCTTTTTTGACATTCTGGTTTGCAGAACTGCTAATGAAGGGGGGCATGAATGTCCCTTTTATATTAAACCCTTCTCTACTTTCATTGCACTCTCTGCTCTTTGTGGCATGCTTCCTGCCAGCCATGGAATGAATGATCCGCTAATCCTCATCTCTATTGTTTTTGGATATCACCCCACACTGTCTTTTATTATCCTTATATTCTCCAGATGAGTGAGATTATTCTATGTTTATCTCTCTCCCTCTGACTCATTTCACTCAGCATAATACTCTCAATGAATAGGAAAATTTCATGACTTCATTTTCATTATGAGTGCATAGTATTCCATTGAATAGATATATCACCATTTCTTTAACATTTGTTGTTGGGCACCTGGGTATTTTCCAGAGTTTGTCTATTGTAAATAGTGTTGTGATGAACATAAGAGTGCAGAGGGCACTTTTGTAGTACTTTTTTGTCCCTCGGGTAAATAAGAACATTTACGACAGAGTAGTACTACAGGAATAAATAAGAACTTTTCGTATGCATTGGATTAGTATTTCAGGTAGAGTCATCAGTCCACAAGGTGTAAATACTTATTAATATGGCTTTAAATTATATGATAAAAAAGATGACATAACTAAAGTGGTAAGTGGAAATATTCATATAGTTCTAGAATATTTATCACTATGATCTCAGTAGTTGATAGAAAAATAAGGGGCCAAGAGATAGGTCAATGGTTTAGGTGCATGTAGCTGATCCCAGTTTCATTCCTGACACTGTGTGGTACCAAGAGCATTGCTGGGTTTAGCCTGAGCAGTGCCAGGCTGTGAACAGCATTAAATGGTCCAGCCCTTGTAGTGAATCGCTGGTTCAGTTCTTAGGAAATTGCCAGGAGGGGCGCTAGGCCTCCTAAGCACTGCATGGGGCACCCTCAAATCAACAACTGACAAACAAACTCAAAACAATACAAGACAAAAGAAAAATTGAGAAAAATTCATTTGACTTATCAAGTTCTATAATAGAAATATGTGAGCAGAGATGGATTTTGAAAATTAGTATAATTTCAAAAGTTCCCATTCAGTCCTCTTTATAATTTTTCTATTTTGTTAATGTGGATTACCTCCCTCCAATGTTTGTGATAGTCAGGTATTGATTTTAAATTTATATAATCAACTAATGCTTCCAATTTCTCTTCCTAGGTGCTGTTAAACCACAAGTGTATTGATTATATTGGGAAAACAGTTTGGTGAGAATTTTGTCTTTACTATTAGCAGTTTGGTCTATAGTTTTTTTTTCTGACTACTGTCTATATACTTAAATATAGATGTCTGGAAAGGAGGTATAAATATAATTTCTCAATATCCTTTTAGAATTTTATATAATGTCTGAGATGCCTTTTTATATCCATATAAAAGATAGTTCTCATTTTTAAAAAAACTGCTGCATGGTATTTCCCAGTATGGATGTTTTATACTTAGCAATTCATCTGTTAGTGCACCTTTAGGTGAATTTTAGTTTTTTACAGTAATAAGCAATGTTGCAATGAAATTCTATTTTCTACTTCTATTCACGGATATGTGAGTTTTTCCCTAGAGTTGATACTTAGCAAGGTGGAAGGATATATTCGTTTTAAAAATTCTTACACATAGTCATATTTTTAACAAAATAACTGTAACAATTTGCTCTACTGCCAATGGACTATGAGCACAACACCTATATTTTCTTGATTATTTAATAAATTTGGATATCCCCCACCTCCGTGTACTTAAAGTTTATTTGGATGTCCTCTGTGAATTATTTCTTAAATTTTTGGTGGTGGTGGGGAACACCCAAAAATGCTCAAGGTTTACTCCTGGCTCTGTACTCAGGAATTATTCCTTGGGGAGCTCAGGGGCCTATGGGGGGTGCTGGTGATGAAATTCGGGTTGGCCATGTGCAAGTGCCCTACCCACTGTATATCTATCTCTCCAGAGTCACTTCTTCATATTTTTTTACTTATTTTATTGTTGACCCACTTACATTTTCTTAGTTGGGGAAAAATCTAAGATATATTTATTTTCATTAATTACTTTTTGTTAAGTGGGTGGCAAATAATATTTCTTCCTGCTTATTCATCTTGACTTGCATATAAGAACGGTATTGTGAAGCAGGCCTTTATTCTCCTCTGATTTTCAGCTTTCTTTTCTTTTCTTTTCCCATGATTGCTCACAGATGTCTCTTTTCTCCTTCTCTGACTTCCTGGTTTCCCATATTTCTTTGCACCATGTGTTAGTGACAAATGGTAGCTGAGTGGAGGCAGTGTTTTGTAGGAATATCCTAATTAGAATATTTGTCTTGACTCAATCTTGGTGATGCCTACTGATTGCTGGTGAGCTGGATACTCTTATGAAGAAATGGTTGTATATCTTTTGCCTTGCTCTGGGAAGGAAAGAAGAAGAGTTGTCTTAGCTCTATGTGGCATTCTCAGACCTCACAGTTCACAATTCTAGATTATATGGCCATCTAGAGATTTGGGTGTTGCTAGCCTATCCAACCCCAAAATGGATCCCTTTAGAAAACAGTAAGTGGCCATATTTGGAGCTTAAAGGGATCCATTTTGATTTTTGATGAAGATTCTGAATAGTGGAGCTTGAAAACTAAGTAGGATTCTTGCAAACATTTTCAAATTAGGGCCCATGGGCAGTGTGTGTGAGTATGAGCACACATACACATACACATACACAATTTGTTCATTTGAATAGGAAAAAGGAAAATAACACAGCATCTCAAATAGGCACTGTTCATTTTGTCAAGGAATTCATAGCACATTCTACCTATAAAAGCACAAACCACATAGGAGGTGCATACATGTCTTTCTTGTTTGCCTTATCAATTTTTTTTTTGTCAGAGTTAACTGCAGATCCAAGTTGTGGCATCTCTCCAGACATAGTGGCTGTGGAGCGAGCATACAAGCTACCCAATTGTTCTGTAACTTCATTTAATCCTGCTTTTGTTTCTACCTGTGTTTCCACAAAGGACATACATTTCTATGAATCAGTCTCTGACCTTCAGGAAGCAACTTCTTTATACTTCTTTAAGGATTTATAATTTTTTTAGTGACCATGGATTACAAAGTTATTCCTAATTGGGTTTCAGACACAAGGTGTTTCAACACTAATTCCCCAGTGTCTTCTTTTCTCTCGAAATGCTCCCCTCTCCCAATTACCCTCCCACCGACTAGCTTGCTCTATGCTGGGTAACTTTTTGCACTGTGGTTTACAGTATTGTTACTGATAGGACTTCATGCATATCACTTCATGCAGGCAGAACTTAGTCAACAGTGACACAATGCTGGAAGCAGGAGGTGCAGAACAGCAAAGGCCTCCCTTAGCAGTTGGTACCCAAGATGACTTGAGAGAGATGCGGAGAAAGTAGCTGTGGCAGGATGTAATGAGCACCCTAAATGACAGCCAGATCCTAGCCCCCTGGAAATGGTGAGTGTTCCCTTACATGATGGCCAAAGGGTTTCTCTGAAATAACTAAGTTGAAAATCCTGAAAGGGAAGAGTATGCAGATGAACGTTCACATAACCACACAGCTTAGAAAAGGACACAGAGGGAGATTTGAGGCAGAGAGACGCTATGAGAACAACGAGGCAAAATTGCTGAGCAGCTTTGAGGGAGCCAAGGACAACAAGAAATTTAGTCTAGAAGCTGGAAAAGACAAAGATGTGAATCCCCCCACCCAGAGCTTCTGGAGGTAGCACAGCCCTGCCAACATCTTGGTTTCAGCCCAACATGGGCTTATGGCCTCCAGAATTGCAATCGCACGAAGTGTATTTGTGTTGTTTTAAGACACTGAGTTTGTGGTAATTTGTAAGAGTGGAAAAAGAAGTTAATCTAGAAGCCAAGTAGAAAAAGACATAAAGAGAACGATCTTGTAAGCTTCCTGGCAAGGGAACAAAATCTGTTATTTAAGACTTAAGCAAAGCAGAGGATAAGTGAAGAGCACTGAGATAGGAAATTAAATAGGGTCTATGAGGTCTACGAAGGAGGTTGGCATCCTATGGAAGACAATGAGGAGCCAGAGAAGGCTTTTGATCAGGGGACATTAGTGCTGAGGGGATCAGTACTGGACTTTTTTTCTTCTGTAGGCTCCAGAAGTCTCTTCTAAGTTGAGTTAAAACCCAAGACAGATGCCTAAAAGACAGCTTGTCACTTGTCTACTTTTTAATTCTCATTGCATTAAATATTTCCTCCCATCCAAATCTATCCTAAAATATAACTGATCTCTCTCTCTCTCTCCTCAGACAAAACTATATACACAGTTATATCTTCTAAACTACAGTTAGATCATTTCTTTCTGGGATCTAGGGTGGCTGTTTGGATTATAGTCAGAGGAGACATCTTATTTGATCTGAACTATGACCAAAGAGGGCTAGAAAGAGGAAATAGATTTGAAAGCTCTTTACCTAATCAGACCAACAATGTCTCGGGGCCAGTTGCTGATTGAGAACATGGGGGCAAAGCAACGAAGTTCTCCTTCTTAGGGCCTGGAGGGTGGCCATCAATCACTTTCTTTTCAGAGCTGAGGTCATTAATAGAAAAAAACCACTTCAGGTATCCCTGTTCTGTAAGGATTGGAGTTTTCCCCCCAGCGAATTTCCTAATCTCTATAATGATTAAAGCAGATAGTCGCCATACCACTCAGCAGGGAAGAAAATAACGATAGCCTTCAGGGGTAGGTAAGGGAGCCAAAATACACCTGCAGGAGGCCTGTCAAGGTAATTGGATATTTTTCTCTTTTCCCTGTAACATTGGTTGCCAGCTGCCTGACACTGGACTGCAGAATATGGGAGGGCTTCATGACCCAAGCTGCTCTCTCAAAAGGAGATAAGACCGGAAATGAACAAGCCAGTTACTGGGATGAGGTAGTCAATGGCCTGCTCAAGTTTTGAAATATACTGTCCTATTTTGCCTTGAACAATCATGAGCATGTAATAAGTCACATAAAGACAAGTCTAAGCAGGTTGGAGTCACCCTAGAGGAGGGTTGTCTACTGGACGTTTGCTTTCTTTTGCTATTGTCACGACCCTGGGTTGACTCTGCCCCTCAGGATCACAAGACTCGTTTCTTGGATGTGAACATACTGCTTTTTCTTGTGTTGCCACCTACTGCCTATTCCCATTACAGGTAGTTTGGATAGTCTCCTTATCATTTCTAGATCTTATGTGAGTCCAATATTGATGCCATGCTTTGTTTGTTGGTATCTGCTCCCAACCAAGTTGAGAGATCTCTTCAAGGTCTAGTGAGTGCATGGAGGCAAACCTGATAGAACCCTCCCCTAAGTGCTCACTGAAGCACTAGAAAAGAAGTTGGCTTCTTCAGGAGTTCTTAAAAGGCTAGAAGCTGGTGGGTATCTTGTCCCTTGAACAAGGAGAGAGCCTGGCTGAGAATAGAACAGAGATACAAGAAATAAAGATTCAGATTCTAGAAGAATTCCTATGAGCAGCTGGCCGTACCTGGCCCTTGATACAGTCAATAATCCCTATTTTATATGAGCCAATTTCAGTTGCATTCCTGCCACTGCAGTAAAATAAAACTGTTTCAACTTTATTATCCCATCATTATAATTAATTAATTTTATTCATTAAGCAGTTATACCTATGTCATAAGCTATAATAAGCATTGCTCTTTAAAGAAAAAAATAAAATGATAAAAGATAAATATGGGAATGCCAAGGTTTGGAAGGATTCTAAGTCCAGCTAGTCCAGGAGTTATTGTGACTCATGTAATGCTGGGAGCCCTGAATGTTTCCTAGACCCTTCTAGAGCCTGGGTTTTCTGGGGGAGAAAATAAGTTAAAAATGACTTTGCTTTCCTGGCAAGAAGACTCATAATTCTTGTCAGATGTTAAAAAGCCTTAAAAACCTAGATTTTCTTTATACTAGACAGAATCTTTACTTGTATCCTAGGAAGATCAGATTTTGGTCCTTGTTTATCCACTGAATGAAGTTAGAGGCCTCTGCTCTCCGATTCTTAATCAGAACGAAGCCCAAGGACACAGAGAATGAGTGTCTGAGTTTCATAAAGCCATTGCACATGGGAAAGATTTCCCTGGTGGAAACTGCTTCATGTTTTGCTCCTGGTACTCTCAGCACATCTGAATGCATTTGAGTCTCAGTTTCTTCCCGTAATAGAGAGGTTCTCAAAGTGCTACCCAATATGCTTTCCATGTTGTGGTGATGAGAACAAGCTGAGGATTGAACAATAAAATACTCATTGGCATTTTGAGTTTTCTGATGGTTGCAGAGTATCATGCTCTGAGCTTTGGGGCAGGATGGTGAATCTGGGATGAGTGAACCTTGCTTGCCCTCCTGCCATGTTCCCAACAGCAACATTGCCAGTCCAGCCAGCTTAGGTTTATAAAAGTCTGTTTATTAAGTTGGCAAATATAGTTCTTAACAAACACATTAAGGAAACATTCCCAATGTCACTTACAGAGCAAATGAACGAAAATAGATGAGCCATATGATACAGGGGGGAGAACTTGTCTTTATTGTCAGATTTTTATTTCCCTGAACGCAAGGCTAAGGCTTCCAGAATGAGTTTATTCATTAACGCGTTTACTCAGTCATTCACTTAAATGAATACGGAGGAGCTATTCTCTGCCCAGTCCTGTGGTGAGAGGACAGAATAGCATGAGTGATAAACAATGGCGTTAGCTTAGTTTCCAAGTGAGTGAAGATGGCAGAGACGTCAGATAATTGCCATCTGATGCAGTCTATGATCTGACAGGGATAAGAAAAACATGTCGGTCACACAAAAGTGGACAGTGACCAAGTTGCCCAAGACTTCAGCTCTAAATTCTCTGGTCAATTTGAAAACTTCCTTTGTATTTTTCCCCCTTTCCCCTCTCTTTTTTCACTGTGAAAGAAGTCATGTCAAAATAAAGTTATGGTTTTATTTTTCATCACAGTGGGAATAGACTAATTCCTATTTGTAACTCATGCTTTATGACTGAACTCTGTGAAAAAATAAACTGCATCAACTTTTTAAATGTTAAAGAACAGAAACCTTCGCAAAAGCAACAACATATGACTGAAATGTGTTATTCCTTATTTATCTCTTATTTTTATTTACCATCTCGGTGGCTAGACTGAATCCCTCACTACTTCAGACTACCAACATTATTTCAGAATCAGCAAGACATGACAAGCGTGAGCTTATTTCTCTTTTCTCCTTCAAGTTTAGTTCTCCTTTCAAATGCCCATGCAGCTTTCCCGGTTGAGCAGCATTTCTTCTATGTGGGGTTCCAGGGACTCAGCTCTCTCTTGTGATTCCTCATGACTAAGTAACTGGACCACTGTCAAGTGTCTTCTCTGAAAACTGCCAGAATGAGATGGTGGCCTGTGGGAACCCCAAAAAGGAAGTTTCCATGGGCTGGCTTACTATTCTGTGACCAGACCCCAGTCAATGACATCCAAGACTTGGTCAACACCCCTAAGATAACATCTTCTACTATTCTGTTCTTTGCTGAAAGGTTTCCTTGGAGTACTCACGGAATTCAGATTTGCATTTTCTTGAGTCTTTTGGTGAGCCCTCACATCTTCATGTTTAGCCTGGCTGTTGAGTTCCTGTGGGGTAAATATGTGAACGTGTCATTATAGTGTAAACGTCAAAGAGCACAATTCTTGTCTATTTGCCTGTCTGTATCATCTTTTCTTGTCTGCAGTTTCTGACATTGAGTGGATGCTCAATAAATACTAATTGACTGAGTTTCCAAAAAAAAAAAAAAAAAAAAAAAAGGACCAATTACTAGTTGCCCCTGGAGTTCGAGCAGGACACCAGCAGGTGGCAGTGTGGTGTGGGGAGTGTCACAGCAGCAGGAAGGCTGCAATCTGCCTCTTGGCCAGCTCCAGCAGTCGAGCTACTTTGGGGTATGTAACTTAACAGTGTTGAATGGTCATAGAGTAATAATTACTGACGTTCACCAGTTGCCAGGTTTATGTAAAAAGCCAATGATAAATTTACATATTTATGCAGCTAATTCTCCCTTCAAGCCGTGAGATGCAGGTTGAAGAACCATTTTTCAGGCAAGACAGTGACTCACACTGCAAAGTAAGCTTGTTAATGGTCTTTTAGCTATAAAAGGGCTGCATAAGAGTTTGAACCCATGTAGCCTGATTAGAGAGCCCCTGCCCTAACCCTAACCATCAGGCTCCATGGAGTGGTTCTGTCTGAGGCTTTGGGAAATTGCATACCCAGCAAAGAATGTGCCATCATGCAGGTGCTGTGTTGTCATTTCAGTGCTCACCTGTTCTGCCAGTGGAGTGAAAAGTGGCAGTGAAGCAGAGGGGAGCAGAACCCATGGGTTAGGATTGCATTAGCCACAAGAACAGCAGCAAACACAAGGTAGGATGGACTCACAGAAAGACATGTATGTGGAGACTACAAAAAACCAAGGTCAGATGTAGAAGCCTTTAAGCCCCCAAGAGAAGGTCGATCACAGTTCTGGATTCTCTCTGAGCTTTAGCAGGCTCATGAGGATGACTCTGGGGCTGGCGGGAGAGAAAGGGGGACTCTTAGAGCTTCCCTGTGTTGGTTGGTAAAATACTATACATGTATATTTTATATACTGGGACTCACTGTAGGAGGATGACTTTAAAGTCACTGCTTTGGAAATATCTGATCAAATGACTTCTTGAGTCCTGACATGGGAATGGTATTGGCAACACCCACTGGCCTGGACACCCAGGACCTTTTGGGATCTGACCAAGGTCTTCTTAGAGACTTACTAGGAAAGCCCTTGCATTTCCTCATGTTCTCTCCAACCTTGCTCATGCTCTTCAGTGGCCATGTGGAAGGAGGTGGTTGTGCTGGACCTGCAGGGCTGGTCCTGATGGCTCAGAATCCCTCTGGTTTGGGCCAGGCAGTCCTTTCCTCTCGGCACAGGCTCAGCTCGAGAGCGCACTTGGCTCATTATCTGAAAGAGATGGCCTGAGCAGATGCCTGCTGAGAGTGAGGAGAAACAGGAGGAATAGTAACATTGATTTATGTGGGACAGGATGATGCCTGGGCTGAGGAGAGTGGGAGCGAACGATCGTAAAGCTGGCGCGGCTGCATGGCCAGTGGGGCAGAGGCTATGATGGTACGTGGTAGGGAAGGCAGACAAGGTGGGCATGAGTGAGGGTGCTCTTCCTCCCCACCACAGAACAATAAATCTGGAAGTCAGGGAAGAAGTAGGTGAATTTGAGTCCTGGGAATCTCTGCCAACAGTGGGCCTGGCATGGACCTTCTGAAAGGCTGCCTGTATTTGTTCCCATGTGCCTGTGCCAACTGCAGCTCCCTGGCAGACCTGTTGGAGAGCAAAGCTCTGGGGATGATAGCAGTCTGATCCCTTCCTGTCAATTCCACCACGGGCTGATCCCACCCTACCATTCCCATAATTTACTCATCAATTCATCCAATGCCAAAAGGCCCTCCTGAACTGTTTCTCCTGTGGGATCCACAGGACCTGGATAGCATCTGGACTTCCCATGGTGTGGCCTGTGAGGTCACATGAAGGAAATGCACCACTAGGTCCATGTGGGGGATTCAGGAACCTGTTAGCCCAGTCCATTTCTCACCCATTTTACAAGCTGCTGCAAACCAATGGGGAGAGGTGGGCAGAGGCACTTTTATTTATTTCTTTTTCTAGAAGGGTTGGTGGAATTTTCACTATTGATATTGAAGTATCTTCCCAGATGGTGCTTCTTCTAGGCTGATGAACCAGTAGCATCTGTAGGAACTTCCCCATAGGCAATACTGAAGCATGTTAGGCTGCCCAACCACAGAGACACTCCCACGTGAAAGACTAAGGCCTGGAGCTTTGCTCCTGCACATGTTCAATGTCCTGTCAAATGATTAATCACCACAATGGGGACTATGTTTGACCCTTGGAACTGGAACAACATGGTGGATGCAATGGACCTTAAGAACTGAGGTGTGGTACCTTAGGTTCCAGGGGTACGATTTCTGGGTCACTGGGTTTCGGGTTACTGTTGTGTGTTTGGCCATACTTGTTACCCCTAATTCCAGGATACCAAAGAGTCCTGGGCATCCTTCCCAAATATTTCTCTCTTTCTTTCTCTCTCTCTCTCTCTCTCTCTCTCTCTTTCTCTGTTTCTCTCTTCCCTCTCTCTTCTCTCTTTTGACTTGTCTGGGGTTGGAGGAAACTCTGGCATCTTTGAAATAGTAGTTAAATGCTACCACAATACATGGGCACTCCTAGTTGATTCTGGCTTTCTAGCTGCTTCTCTTTACTTAGGTATGTTCCTTAACTGTTTCATATCTCAGCTTCCTTATCTGTCAATGATAATGACGCTGCACTGAATATGCTTTCTTTGCCTCTTCAGAGTCATTCTCTATCTTTCTCCATATTTCTCTGTGCCCAAGAGATTTAGTTCTACATCAACAAGTATTTATTTTTTTCTTTATGCATGCATTGTCCTGAGGGATTTGTTCTTTAGAAATTGTGGATAGGACATTGAAGAATCAAAGAGACTGGTTAGGGGATTCGGTCTTCTAGCTCCCTTCTCTCTATATCATTGGAAGTTGATGTTACCTCCTTTCCTACTTCCTTCAGGAGCTGGCACCGATATCTCACCCTGAAGGTTTTCTCAGGTTTGAAGTAGGGACAGAAACCTGTTTTTTCTACCTCTGGAGCGATAGGGTCCAATAGTTTCCAGGGCAGCCTTCACCCTTACAAACTCCTTATAAATTTATAAACTTTATAAGCTCCTTCTGGAAGTTATCCTCCAGCCTTGCTGGAATGTTCCATATGTGTTCAGCCTGGCACCTTTTGCAGTGATAACCTATTTCCTATAGTGACTGATGGCAACGTGAGTTCATGCTTAGATGCATAGGATGGGCTTGTGAAATGTAACTTCTGTATAACTCTTAATTCTTTTTTTTTTTTCCTTTGGTTTTTGGGTCACATCCGGCAGTGCTCAAGGGTTACTCCTGGCTCCATGCTCAGAAATTGCTCCTGGCAGGCACGGGGGACCATATGGGGCACCGGGATTTGAACCGATGACCTTTTGCATGAAAGGCAAATGCCTTACCTCCATGCTATCTCCCGGGCCCCATAACTCTTAATTCTTAAAATATTTTGTTCTTTCAGAATAATGGAATCACATAGAGTGATTTCAGTTCTTGATTCTGTGACTGTTCAGTCAGTCATATATCATACAGTTACATGTTCTTTCCTCTGTGCAGTTAGACTGATGTCAGTATATGCCATTCCCAAGTCCAGTGGTTTCCCCACACCAAGCTTTGCTCTAGCCTCTTTACCTGGGCCAATGGACTGAGTCTATCCAGAAGGCTGGGGAGATTGATCAGTTAGTTGTGATGTTTGTTGAGTTATCAAGACTGATGGGTGGTTGTACAGCTGCTCCTTATGATCTGGCTTAGAAACATCTCCCAGCCCAAGGATCCCTCATGTCTATTTGTAATAATCTCTGTTCATTCTAATTCCTTAAGTCCAGAGATTAACCTTTTGCATCTATCATTTTTATATGTGGATATTTCATATAAAGGGAGCAATAAAACATGTAACCTTTCATAACTGGTTTTCTTTACTGGCATAATATTTTCTTTTTTTTTCTATCATTTTTGTTTTTGGGACACATCCAGTGATAATCAGTTCTGCACTCAGGGGGCATTTATAAAAAATAATTTCTTGAATCATTGTGGTGATAAAAATGTTCATAGTTGAGTTTTAGTTGTTGAATGTATACCATCCTTCCTCAGTGTAACTTTCCTTCCACCAGTGTTTCTTAGGGGTCATTCTTCTTCTTTTTTTTTTTTTTTTTTTGGTTTTTGGGCCACACCCGGTGACGCTCAGGGGTTACTCCTAGCTATTCGCTCAGAAGTCGCTCCTGGCAGGCACGGGGGACCATATGGGGAACCGGGGGATCGAACCGCGGTCTGTCCTAGGTTAGCTCAGGCACCTTACCTGCAGTGCCACCGCCCGGCCCCCGAATGTGTATTTTTTTTGTTTGTTTTTTTT
>PVKC010030957.1:0-14671 GCA_004027635.1 Crocidura indochinensis
GATTCCCCCAGCATCACACATGGTCCCCCAAGCCAGGAGAGATTTCTGAGCTCATAGCCAGGAGTAACCCTGAGTGTCACTGGGTGTGACCAAAAAAAAAAAAAAAAAAAAAAAAAAAAAAAAAAAAAAAAAAAAAAACAAAAACAAAAGAAAGTCAAGCATAAAAAAAAAAAAAGAGCTAAAGAATTTGGGGACTGTATATCTTACATAATTTTATAATTATATTCAAATATATAAAATAGTTTAGTATAAATCTTATCAGAATTTCAAGAATATGTAATGATTTTTTTTGGTTGTTGTTTTTGGGTCACACCTGGCAGCACTTAGGGGTTCTGTCTCAGAAATCCCTCCTGGCAGAATAAGGACCATATGAGATGCTAAGAATTGAACTCAGTTCCATCCTCGGTTGGTGCGTGCAAGAAAAATGCCATACCACTCACTGTGTTATCTCTCCGGCCCCATGTAATGATTAAAAAAAAAAAGATCAAGAAGAAGAAGAAACACAAACTTTTCATGTAGTTGGTTTGGGTTTTTTGTTTTTGTTTGTTTGTTGCTTGTTTTTTTTTTTTTTTGTAGTTGCTGGTTTGGGTTTTCTATTTGTTCTTTCTTTTTGTTTTTGTTGTTGTTTTTGTTTTGTTTTGTTAACTTTTTCTTCTTTTTTCCCTTTCTTCTTCTTCTTCCTTTTTTTTTGGTTTTTGGGCCACACACAGTGACGCTCAGGGGTTACTCCTACCTATTTGCTCAGAAGTCACTCCTGGCAGGCACGGGGGACCATATGGGGAACCGGGGGATCGAATCGCGGTCCGTCCTAGGTTAGCGCAGGCACCTTCCCTCCAGCACCACCGCCCGCCCCCCCCTTCTTCTTCTAAATTGAAATTCATAAAACCTAGATGGACTCCTCCCAGTTATCTTTCTTTTTCTTTTTCTTATCCTTTTTATTTCCAACAGAACTACATAACTTGAATCATCTTATTCAGCCTGATAAATTGAGGGGGTAAAAATGGATGGTACCAGGACCATCAGTAATATGAACATTTGGTGGAAATAAAAAATGATCAGACTTGAGCGCCAAACCAAAAGTCAACGACAACAGAATAGATACCCAATCTACAAGCTGTACAAATGGAGACCAGTTACACTAGCATTCTGGGGAGTAAAGGAGGGAGGCATGGGATGCATGCCAGGAACAGGGGTGGAAGGAGGATAACACTGGTGGTGGCAATGGCCTTCACTCATTGTCACTATGTACCTTAATTATTACTTAGAAAGATTTGTCATTCACTATGGCTACAATAAAAATTAAAAAAAAAAAAACCCTGTGATAACTAAACTTAGAATAATTAAAGGAAAAATGAGCTTTTTATTTTTTTTATTTCTTTTGGACTTTTGGGCTGCCCTGGCAATGCTCAGTGTTGTTCCTGGCTCTGCACTTACTACTTCAGGACATATTCAAGACATATATGGGATGCCAGAGATCAAAATCAGGTCAGCTACATGCAAGACAAGTGTACTATCTGCTGTACAGTATTCTTTTTCACCAATTTTAAATTATTTTAATTTTCTGCAGTCTATTTTAAAATGCTTCACATTGGGGCCAGAGCAATAAATAACGCAGCAGTAGGATATTTGCCTTGCATGCGGCTGACCCAGGACACTAACTGGGTTGGATCCCCAGTGTCCCAGATGGTCCCCCGAGCCAGGAGCAATTTCTGAGTGCAGAGCCAGGAGTAACCCCTGAGTGTCACCAGGTGTGGTCCAAAAGCAAACAACAAAAAAAAAGGCATCACATAATTAATTTTATAAAGCAATGCTGTAAAACATGTTTCCTTTTCCCTAAATGAAGTTTTCTCTAATACCTTCCAATGAAATAAAGATTTCTTCAATCTTAAGTAGGTAGTTTTTTCAACACATTGATAAGTTTCTAAAACATATTTCAGTTCTCTGAGGTAAAGAGAATCATTTATTTCTAGGGTATTTTTGCAAGAATCTTGTCCTCAACAAAAGGATATTGGTTCCTCTCTTTCTCTGTTAGCTAGCACAGTGGGAAACGGTTTATTCCATCTTAGGAAATAGATCTGTCATCACAGACAAAAGAAAGATTAGATAAAGAAAAGGTAGAGTCTTAATCCTAAAGAAGCATAACCTACATCTATGCTCATTTTCATACTCCTTCCTACACTGCTAAAGAAAAGGCATCAATCACCTTAGAGATCAGTCAATTCAAAATTTACAGACTAAAAAAAATTTACAGACAAGGTCAAATTGCCATGGTTAGATAAAAACGATTTTTTAAAAATTGGATTTCCTGGGCCGGAGAGAAATATGGAGGTAAGGCGTTTGCTTTTCATGCAGAAGGTCATTGGTTTGAATCCTGAAATCCCATATGGTCCCCTAAGCCTGCCAGGAGCAATTTCTGAGCGTGGAGCCAGGAGTAACACCTGAGCACTGCCAGGTGTCACCCAAAAACCAAAAACCAAAAAAAAAGAATTTCCTTACATCTGTTCTAATTAAAGAAAAGTGGTGATTGGATTAAAGAAGACATGTATTCTAAGTCTACAAATTATAGCCATTAATTTGTCAGCTATATTAACATCTTCCTCTTCATCACCTGTCTTGCCCTACTTCCCTAACATCAGTTCTACAGTGATGATTTCATTGTTCATCTTCATATTTTCTTTTCTTTTCTTTTCTTTTTTTTTTTTTTTTGCGGGGGGGGGGGTCACACCCAACAGTGCTCAGGGGTTACTCCTGGCTCCATGCTCAGAAATTGCTCCTGGCAGGCACGGGGGACCATATGGGGCACCGGGATTCGAACCGATGACCTTTTGCATGAAAGGCAAATGCCTTACCTCCATGCTATCTCCCGGGCCTCCTTCATCTTCATATTTTCATTCTTCATATCCTTCTACATTTTCCTGCTTTGTAACTTCCTTATGTTAGTTCATTCATCTTAAAATGCCATCGTGTAATCTTCATGGATGGTGTTCAAGTTTTGAATTGCAACCATATTCTTTAACACACTACGTGGAAGGGAGAGGATTCACTCATGATAAGACCTCTTTATTCAACAGTGAAGGCCAACCTAAAAGTATCAATTAAGCAATAATGCAGTGGGTAAGGTGTTTGCCTTGCAAGTAGCCAACTGGTTTTAATCCCTGGCATTCCATTATAAGTAGTAATTCCTGTGTTGTGGAGCCAGGAGTAATCCCTAAGCATCACTGGGTATGGTCCAAAAAATTTTTTAGGCACCAGTTAAAATAACTAATAAAAGTCTGTATTCTGCCTTAACTATATTAGTGCCACTATTCAGAGATAGTGGAGATGAATCAAGAACAAATAAAAGCTAAGCAAAGAGCACTGAAAACGGAGAAATGAGAAAGAAAAGAAAAAGCACTGAAAAAGAAAATGAGCCTAAATTATCTGTAACTGGATCATCTTTTCCTAAATTTTAAAAATGGAGTTGAGGTAAATATGTTTATAAGGTAGAAAATGTCAACGATAGCTAGTTTTAGTGACCAACCAGAAGTAAAACATATAGGTAAACTAAACTGCATCCCCAATGGGGTTAAGAGGTGTCTGAAATGATAAAAATATTATTTTTGGCTACAAACAAGTCATGTCTAGAATGGACTTCAGAAAGGTGATCCTAAATTAAAATTGGGGGACTAGAGAGATAGCATGGAGATAAGGTGTTTGCCTTGCATGCAGAAGTGGTTCAAATTCCGGCACCCCATAAGGTTCCCTGAGCCTGCCAGGAGCAATTTCTGAATGTAGAACCAGGAGTAACCAACCCTTCAGTGCCACCAGGTGTGACCCCAAAACAAACAAGCAAGCAAAAAACAAAATTGGGCTCTATGATATATGCAAACTTCACTAAAACAAAGAGAAAAAATAGAAGAGCAAGTTTCAATGTTCTGAATGAAGTAACAGTAGTTAGGATAAGGTGATTGGTTGGAAGTCACAGAGCACATAAAGGAAGGAAAAGTACTGAGTTTATATTTAAAGCAATAAGCAAGAATGCGAAAATAAAGTGATGTAGCCAAACATAGCAATGAAAAGAGGAAGTAAGCTAAATGAAATCAACTTCTTCAAATCATCCCAACTCACATCTCAGGATAGTGTCTAAATGGAGAGATACATTATTGATTTTATCTATCTGTAAAAAGCACTACAAAACTATCTTCATTAAGGTCCTATAAAATATTGTTGATCATAATAATATTCTTCGTTTATATTAACTACTTTGAATATCATACATAAGAAAAAAAACTGTAATGAAAGCAAGAACTTTGTGGGAGGGGAACATACCCAGCAACACTCAGGGGTTACTCCTGGCTCTGTGCTCAGAAATTACTCTTGGCAAGATTGGGGGACCATATGCGATGTTGGGGATAGAACCTGAGTAGCCTGCATGCAAAGCAAATGCCCTCCCTGCTGTACTATCACTTCAGCCCCAAAGCAAACACTTTGGGGGGGGGGGTCACACCTAGCAGGACTCAGGGGCTACTCCTGGCTCTACGCTCAGAAATTGCTCCTGGCAGGTGATGGGATGCCAGGATTTGAACTATCCTAACTCCATGCTATCTCTCCGGTCCCAAGCAAACACTTGTTTAAGTTGTGAATTCTCTTAGTTGATGGCAGTTCTCATAATTACACAATTTATATGTTAAACAAAACTGAGTCACACAAATTGCTAGTATAGGGTTGCAGCTGAATGGAGGGCTATAAAACCAGTCAAGTCTGAGTCATAGTGATGGCTCCACCATCAACTATGGCCTAAGAAAAATTATTTTTCAATCTTGTTAAGCCTCAGTTTAATCAAATCTAATAAGGTGCCACTATCATTCTACAGGACATTTCCAAAATTAAGCCATATATTTAAATTTTATCAGCCATAAAATGTCCAATAAATGATAACTACTGTTATTTAATGTACTTTTTTAACAAAGCATTTTTAAAATTGTTATTTATTCATGATTACAGCTCTTTTATTAAAGTTCTCACCATACCAAACAATAGTTTCAATTAAAATGTACTAGAAAAGTTAGCAAGTTAGTTACCATACGGTGGTTTATTTTATGTGATCAGTGTATTGTCATAAACATACGTACAGAATATTACTTCCATTAAAAGTTCTGGGGTATGAAAAAAGGTGAGACATAGTTAAAATAAAATAGATTCTAGAGTAATGGCACACATGTAGCATTACCCTTTCACTAGAATATCCATTAATAGTCTTCACATACAGTGTTGCATATGGTCTTGGAAAATGCAAATTCTACAATGTTCTTTTTAAATGGTAATAATTAGCGATTTTCAAAATGCACAAAAATCACATGATTCTTCTGCAGACAATTGAAAACACTAGATGACTATAAAAATAAAACTAAATGTTGTGTGTTCTTTTGTTGACAAAATATTCATCTAAAAGTTATCAGCGAAGTATAAGAAATGGAGTATGTGACCAAACATATAAAATGTACTGGTTAAAAGTTTAATCAAAATGGAATATTTCATTAATCCAATAATTCAATTTAATGACAGATTCAACTGTATTTTATTGTACACCTATTAGGGGCCAGCACTGAACTGGCATGATGGAAGTAAATGAAGAATGAAAAAGTCCCTAAGATCTAAGGCATTCTGACAAGGCAGAATAATTGTCCAAACACAGTTGACAGATGCCTCATATTTTCACACTCTTGCTTTTAGTACCATCATCTCTTGGATAGTAGTCAGAGAAGTAAAACTACTTAAAAACCCACACACTATAAAGAAACAAATATGGAGGTGTTTTTGAAATTAGATATTTTATACTTTTCAACAAAATTTATATAAAGCATTTGTTAGGGTGAATGCCTTTGAGACTAACTGATTGTGTTCTCTAGCAGACTGGCCTTCACAGCATTGCCAGATGTGGATTTGGGTTCCCCATGCAGTACCAACTGGAGCAATGCTTCGGCTCTGTGCGCTTCCAGTGAACTGAAGTCCTGGCAGGCCCAGCTGAGTGTCCTGGAGTGAATGTGGGGACCTGTTAGCACTGCTTAGGAGCCCTTCCTCTAAGAAAAGATCATTCTCAGGAATTTTTGCTCAACTGTTACTAAGTTAACAACTGTCCCTTTTTCAGTTATTATGAGCATGGGCATCTCCTCTTCTACCTCTCACTCACATAGAGTAAAAATTTTAATAAACACCATTTGACTCAACTATAAGTATACAAGAAGATGCAGATCTCATGAGCCACCCGCTTTGCTAGTTAGGAGGTGCTGAGCAAAGAAGTTCTAGGTACTTCCAGTGGTAACTCAGTATCACGGAAACACTATTCCTATGTCTTCTAAAAATCACAATTAAAAACTATTTTTTAGCTATGTTAATTTATCACAACAGTGCTTTGAACTTTTAATGAGTAAGCATCAGGAAACAAGTTTACTTATAAGATAAGCTTTATCTGGGGCCAGAGAGATAGCATGGAGGTAAGACATTTGCCTTGCATGCAGAAGGACAGTGGTTTGAATCCCAGCATCCCATATGGTCCCCCAAGCCTGCCAGGAGCGATTTCTGAGCGTAGAGCTAGGAGTAACCCCAAAACAAAAACAAACAAAAAAAGGTAAGCTTTATTCTATTGTGAGGTGCTATGGTTTATGCACTACTTGCTATTAATTGTCCTTATAGCTCGTCTTAATAATCTAGGAATACTTTTTCCTCCACTATCAGTTACTAACTTTAATGATTTATTTATTAAAATTACATTAATAATTCAAACGTCCCCTTTATCTTACATGAATATGAAAAAATGGTAAGAAGTGCACTGATTAAACATTGCTTCTAAAGTTCCTCATGTGGTGCAACACATTGCTACCTAGGAAAATCTAGGGAGCTGAATTTCCAATGCTCTACTACTAAAATCAAACTCTAGAACTTTTCTATAACAACCTCTCCTATTAGTGAGACTAAGTATAAGGCAGGTGCTTTTTGGGAGCTGATCCGAAGAGATTTAATTAGTTTGAGGTACCACAAGGATCTCATTACAAGGGGGCAGGCCTTTGAGCACAGACCTTATGCTTCCTACAAAGCTACTGCCTGGAGAACACCCCATGGTGTGCTGGAAGTGAGGTCATGCCTTTGGAGTCATTTCATCTGATTGAAGAAACTCTCTAGGACTAAGCCCCTTTAGCCCACCATGATGAAGAAAACCAAAATTTACTTCCAGACCTCAGCATCTCATTTCTAAACTCATGGTCACCTCTCAATCTATGTTCAAAACCTCAGCAATTTATGTCCATTTTTGAAACTTAATATCTTACCTTTTTCCAAACACATAAAAGGTCATTCTTCTACCCTATTGGGTGCTATGCAAAGATCTGAAAACCAATATTCTAAGAATACTTCAGCCTACACTCTCTCTCTAAGCTGCCTAAAAGCATTGGTTTTCATTATGGGGCCAATAGAAAACCCCCACATAAACATGGAGGCGGAAAACTTCCAGCACAGCGGTACAGAAGTAGCTCTGTGAGCACTCACATTCCTCAAGCAGGAGGTTCATGCTGAGTGTCAGCTACGAAAAAGTGCTCCTCACAAACAGCAGGGGCTGCCTGTGGGATTTCAACATGACAAATGCATAGCTGACTCATGGGAGCAATTATAAAGGAGGAACACATGTGGCATAAAAAATTCTGGCATCATTGCCTATTAATACATGTTAAATCAAATGAGTCCCACTGATCAGTTTATTACAAAATCAATAACTAAAGCGCTCTTCCTCCCTCCCTCCTTCAAAACTACACGTGAAATCCTTCTTATAGACTCCCGTTCTCTAAAACCTTTTTCATGACCTCTTATTAAATTCAATTCTCTAAACATATTTTTAAGGAAACAATTATATTAAAACTATATTGACAAAGCTTTCCATACTGATTATAAAAATCATTTATCATCACAAAAATATTTATTTATATTCGAGATCTTGCTTTTAAATGCATTGCTGGTCTTGTTTAAGAAAAATTTAAATCACAACAAAATGGGGAGAAAAGGCATTTGTAACTTACCCTCCCACCCTAAGGAGGCTATCAGACCCTCTGAAACCCGTTTTCCCTGGAGAACAAACAGCAATAACTCCCTTTTTTTTTCAAGCAATTCTCTATGACGTGCTACCGAAGCACAAGCAGCATTTGCAATACTTACTGAATGTTTCTCCTGCTGACCCATAACTCCATGGTTAGCTGGGATTGCTAGTGGTTTCATAATGAAGAAACATATGCAGAACTGAATTTACACATCATGTACCAATCTCTCATGGAAGGCAAGTCATCCTCTACAGTATTAAATTCCAAGAAAGAAGGGAAAAGGAAAAAAAAAGAGGGAGGAGGAGGAGACCGAGCTGCAGCTTAAAGTGTCACTACTGGTAAGCTCTGAAACCACTCACACTTGTAGACCAGAAAAGAAATCCGAACGACAGTATTTGTCTCCATTTTTATAACACTGAAACTCAAACCATCTCGGGCTATGACAAGACTGAGGAGACCTTACAAAGCTCTCACTCTTCCAAGAGAACAAGATCATTTCTGAGATTGAAGAAACAAGAGGCAAAAGAGGGGAAAAAAAAAAAAAAGCTAAAATGGCTGACTGCACACAGACTCCCCTGAAAAAGGCTTAGATACAGAATTCTATTAGGCAGGGTGGTATAAGAACCAGTCTGTGACATTCAGCCAAGCATTGTTAATACTCTTGTTTCATTTGCAATCACATAGACAGACCCCTCCAACCAAGCAAAAAAGAAAAAGAAAGAAAAAATCAGGGCAGAGCGTGTGAATCGGGACCTCCTCCCTAGCTGCTAATGATGCTGACAGAGTGGTGACCAGTGATCTCAGTCCCACTCCACTAACCAAGTTTGCACAATTAATCTTAGCAGCATGACACTGATGGACATTTAATTTAATGATGTCTGTCCCTCACACACTCAACACAAGCATGATTGCTAGCAAGAGTCACTAACAGAAACACAGCACATGCACACACACAATCTCAAGAATCATGAGTCTGAATGCAATACACCAATATAATTACATTATTGTGCTTACTTTGGAGGACCATGGCTGCAGGCAGTTGGCATAGCAACGCACAAGGAAAGCCATTTCCTGGGTAGAGAGAAAGCTTCCTTTTCTAAATAAAAAATTCCTCTTAGGAAACAAACGGCATTGCTGCTTCCTGCAGAAAGCAAGACACTGTCTCTTAACCTGCAAGGCTCACACTCAATGCAGTTCTAGTGATGTAAGTGGATTTCTCTCTCACCCTCCCTCTCCCTATATACACTGAAATCTTCAGCTCAAATGGTACACACATTCCTTAAGACTCGCCCCTTCCTCTACTTAACCATTTCACTCATTAAGGTAGTCATGGACAATCCAAATAAAGTAACAAGCGCTTGCCTGTCTTCTATCAGCAGCTGGAGGTTAAGCAAGTCTCAGAGGGATGGAATCCATTGATTGCTGACTCCAAATAATATCACTGAAGACAGGGTAGGAAAACGGAGCAAGGACTTACTTGAACAGCTCTCAACTACATTTTTTTTTATCAAGGTGAAGATAAAAGAATAGATGGGACTGCTTACCTACCGTCACTGTGCCAGAGCAAACAAGTAGCTACCAAAAAATTACAAAAAGAACATTTTAACAGGCTTTGTATAAATTTAGAAGATGTGATTTTCACAAACACCCATACATATCCACACACAGTGCACCTTGCCAATATAAAAAAAATACATTCACTCAGGGTATGCCTTTAAGAAGGTCAATCAAATCTTTTTAGGAGTTAGAGAGTTTAAATGAAGATTGGTTGTTATTATATATATTAAGCATGTAATTTTTTTTTTTACTTAAGTTATCAGGTCATGTGAGTTGGTAAGGAAAAGGATGTGTTAACTCTGAAACACGGGACAGTTTCTCATAGTCGGATCCCTTTATAAGTATATTGAGAAAAATCTATGTGAAAGATCTAGCTTTGATCATCATTACTAAGGGAATCTGGGGTTACCAATGCTTGCTAACATTCTTCTGTGTCTAGCTTCCTAACATTGCCTTCATACTATCCACTGTCCTTTCCCCACTCATACATGAGATCTTATTAGCTCGATCCCATTATTCTATATCTTCTTCTTATTCATCCCCACTAAACCTTTCAACCATTTCTTACGTTATTTTGTTTCCACATATACCTAACCCCTCTACTGCATTCTCCACTTTTAAGTATATTCAAGTCTCTGCCAATTCTAACACAAACCATAGCAACAATCCAGAAACCATCTCTCTACCCTAGATCTTCTCAAAGTCTAACTTGTTACAACAGTTTACAACCAATCTTGACTACTTTGGTTTTCCCCATTTCCCCATAGCATGCATTTCTCAAAAAAGGGCAATCTCTGAGTTACTCTCAATATATCCATTCTCCATGTCTGATACAACAAAGTATCACATCAATTAAATTCTCTACCTTTTCTCAAATATGGATTTTCTTCATCTCTGCTACCATCTCACCCCAGTCATTATTTATGGCCTTGAAAATTGCAAAAGTCTCCTTATTGAACTACCTGAGATCTAGTTTAACACCCAGCCCCTTTAACGTATTACTGCTTGACATCCTTTAAAAACTAAGATCTGAAAACTCATCCTTTGGACCTCCTTTCTAGTGACAGCTCATCAATGTTTCCATTGTTCTTGACAGATTATATGTAACATCACAACTTGCAGTTGCTCTATTCTCAGAACTCAGACCACAGTCACACTCACCATCTGCCCTCCAGGTTACCTGGGTTGCTCTTCTTTTCTTGAATGACTGAAGAACCTTGGCTCACGTTATTTGCAATGCTAGAAACTCTTAAACTTTGCTTTTCCTTTGCTACCTGATGACTCCCATTCTCCCCTCTAAACAATTTTTTAATTTTCCTCAATGTTACCATGCTATGTGTCATTTCCCTGAGCTTATTACAATTACTATAGTTTTTACATTTAATCATAAAATTATTTTAAACTGCTTGTGTCAGCTTCTCCAACTTTAAACTCCATGGCACCATGCTATATGCCATTGTATCTAGAATGGCACAGGCATATCACAGACACACCTTTTTTTGAATAAGTAAAATCTCTAGTGACTAGGAGTGAATCCTGACAAGATCCTGTTTGATCTGTAAATCAGTTCCTATCAGAATTCTAAAGATATGGGGTCAGAGCAATAGCTCAGTGGTAGGGCATTTGCCTTGCAGACAGAAGACCCAGGACGATGGTGGTTCAAGTCCTGGCATCCCACACAGTCCCCTGAGCTTGTCAGGAATGATTTCTGAGCACAGAGCTAGGGGTTAACCCCTGAGTTTTTGGGTGTGACCCAAAAACCAAAACCGAAATCAAAAACAACAACAACAAAAAGTCAAGAAGTGTCTAGGAGAAATTACTTCCCTAAGACAAATCTAGTAAAGAATTCTTATCCAATGTATATAAACTTTTTTTTTTCATTTTTTTGGCCACACCAGTGACACTCAGGGGTTACTCCTGGCTATATGCTCAGAAATCGTTCCTGGCTTGAGGGACAATATGGGACGCCGGGGGATTGAACCACTGTCCGTCCTAGGCTAGCGTGCACAAGGCAGGCGCCTTATGCCCTGTGCCACTGCTCTGACCCCTAAGAGAAAAAATTTTTTACTAAGGAAATTACTAAAGACCTTAACATATAATGCAATAAGTACCAAAGATTGTAAATACACATATGAATAATTCAATAATTATAGCTTACAATAATATAGCATCGGGGAACTGCATGTCAAAAACAATCAGATGATACTACGTGTCTATAAAAAGTCAAAATTCAAAATACTAACACCAAAGACTGTTGAGTTCATGGAACAGAGCTCTCTCACACTGCTGCTGAGAATGCAAACTGGTAGAAGCCAATATGGCAGTTTTTTACAAAAAGACCCATACTCTTATTCTAAGATTAAACTCCTTGATCTTTAAGAGAATCATGTACAGTACAGGATGCTTACGGTGAAATTTCAATTCAACCGAGGTGCCCTCTAGTAGATGAATAAATAAACAAACTTTGGTACATCAAAGATTTAATGATATAATATTCTGCAATAAAACAAATCAAGTCATGAAAAGAACTGGAGAAATGTTAAATGTATATTACTTTTATTTATTTATTTTGTTTGTTTGTTTGTTTGATTCACACCCGGCAGCGCTCAGGGGTTACTCCTGGCTCTACACTCAGAAATCGGTCCTGGTAGGCTCAGGGGACCATATGGGAAGCCGGGACTTGAAGCACAGTCCTTCTGCACGCAAGGCAAATGCCTTACCTCCATGCTATCTCTCCAGCCCCTATATATTAATTTTAAAAAAATCAATGAGAAACGGTTAACGACTGTATGATTCCAAATTTGTGATACTCTGAAAACAGCCGAAGTATGTAAACATTATTTTGAAAAAGAATTCAGTAGTAGTCAGAGGTGGGGAAAATAAATAAGCAAAACAGAGGATATTTAAGAAAATAAAAATATTCTGACTATGATGATGATTATAGATCATTTACTATTCTGTCTAAACTCAAATTGTACAGTGTCAAAAATGAATGCAATGGTCAATTTTATAGAGCAATGTGGTTCTTGCTGGTGAAAAACTGATTATTCCAGTAACTAAAGTTGATCGAGGGAAGCAATACATATGTTGAGGCAGGGTATGTATGTAAAATCACTGACCTTTCCTCTTTTTTTTTTTAAAAAAAAAAAAAAAAAGGTCTCAAAGGGTTAAAACAATCTAATTTTCTTCCATAGATAAATAGGTAAACAAAATGTGGTACATATAATAAGATATTATTCAGGGTTAAAAAAATCAGTAAAATTTAGTTATAGGCTATATCATAAATAAATCCTGAAGGTCCTATAGTAAGTGAAATGTCAGTCACAATCTCTCTCTATATACATATATATGAGTATATGTAGGAGTACAGTTCCACTATATATCAATAAAGATTCTACTTATATAAAGTACTATGACCAGTTAAATGCAGAGACAAAGTAGAATGATTACTGCTAAAGGACTAGGGAAAGGGAGAACCACTAATATTTCTGAAAGGGGGTATAATTTCAGATTATGATGGTGGAAAAGTTTTAAAGATTAATGATAATATAGCAGTTAATATAAATGTACTTATAGCCAATTAACTATACACATAATTAATTTAGTGTTATACACTATAAAATAGCAACAGAAGAACTACCCTTGTCCCATAAGCTAATATGTCAAAAATTACAAATTTTAAATCAAATTACCTGTATGGAAATAACATTGAACCTTGTATGTGAAGGTTTACAACACTGTCCTCTTTGGGAAAATGTGTCAGTTCTCTCAAGAAAGAAACTAACCTAATCAGGGACCTGCAAAATGAAGTTAGAAAATCACACATCCTTGGGCATGGATGCTTTTCTGTGCTGAGAACAGTGATTTCACTCACTACCTGGTTCCATGCCTACAACCTATATATCTTAAAACCTAGGCTTGCAGTACTAAAGTTTTACTATTAATAATACCCTGTACATCAAATACAACTCTGCTAGTTTATAATATATAAGTACTGCTTATGAAATAACTGTAGGGCCAACAAGTTATTATAGGAGTTCAGCTGCTTGCCTTGTATATGACCAATACCAGTTCAATTTTCCACAATACATATATAGTCCTTCTGGAAAACAACCAGAAGAGATCCCAGAAAACAGATCAAGGGAGGAAGGGAGGGGGGAGGGAGAGTGGGAGGAAGGAATTCCCAATTACATATTTAGGAAAATCTCAATTATAGATATTATACAAATACATAAAGTTAATAAAGTACAATCATTCTGAAGTAGACATTAATCTGGGATATAAAATTTTATCCCTTTACTGTGTTAATTTAGCAAGGTGTGTATATTAAATAGACCCAGCCAGAAAAGAACATGTGATACTTCTTGCACTATGCCAAAAACATCTAGTGACTACTAAATGATCAGCAACTATAATCCAAAAGAGTTCACATACATAATTTTAACGTTGAATTATTAGGCTGAGTGATTGTACAGCAAGTAGGGTGTTTGCTTTGTATATGGCCAACCTAGATTAAATCTCCAATATTCTCTACAGTCCCTCCACGCCTGCCAGGAATGATTCCTGAGTGCAGAGCCAAGAGTAGCCCAAGCATTGCTGGGAATTACCCCGATAAAACCAAAACCAACCCCTCTAAAGAAACAAACATAATTCATTAAATTAAAAGAGCCTTTCCATCTTAAATTTAATAATTATATTCATTTATATTTTTCCATTAATTAATTAAAATTAATTTTAAATAGCCAGGTTTTTTCAGCAATTATTAATTACATTTGAAACTGTTATTTATAGTATTTTTATATTATCCATAGTATTTATTCATAGATATTAATGTGCTTTTTACATGTAATTAAGTTTATGAAAGCCCAAAAGAAGCAAGAAAATTATGCATTCATCTTTTTTTTTTTAATTTTTATTATGATTGAAGTTCATTACACAGCATTATTTACGGTACATAGTGACAATGAATAAAGGGCATTCCCACCACCAGTGTTGTCCTCCCTCCACTCCCATTTCCAGCATGTCACCCATATCTCCCTCCCTTACCCCAC
>PVKC010030960.1:0-14669 GCA_004027635.1 Crocidura indochinensis
CAGTTTGAAGTTTTCTGAGTTCTGTCTTTGTGTTCTGTTCAGATCGATCTATGCTTTCTTGGAGTTTTACAAACATATTCCATATTTCTATTTTAAATTCCTTATCCGAGAGGTTAAGCGGATGATTGTGATTTTTAGGGTCATCTAAGCCATCATCTTCATTCTCAGTGCCTAGTGTTTGCCTACGAGCTTTCCGCATTTTTGCTCTAGTAGTGTGGTTTTTCTGTGTGTTGTGATGGGGTTTATTGGTTAGAAAGAGTGCGCGGCCGCGAAGGGAAGCAGAGCTCTTCTGGGGCCCCCGGAAATCAGAGCGCAGTGGGCGGAGTCTCCGGAGGGGTAGCTCTCAGCCCTGCATTTGGAAAGGTCTGCACCCGGCAAGGTCTTACTCACTCATTGGGGCGCTGGCGGCTTCAGAGTGCAATGATTTCTGGGTTTCCTTCCCAGGGCTCTGTTCTCAAAGGAGAACTCCAAGAAATCAGGACAGACAGAAGCAGTAGTCTTTCACTTCTTTACTTAAGTTACTTAATTAAAGTAATTTAAAGTTACTTTAGTTTTTGAGGCACAATTGTGAATTGTTTTTCATATTTCTCTAATCATTTGTATATAGAAAACAATGGATTTGCATATTAATTTTATAGTCTCACACTACTATATAAAACTATTGTTTCAAGTAGGATTTCCTAATATTATATCATTTCATTGAAAACAGAGCTTAATTTCTTACTGTCCTTTATTGATGCCCTTGATATATTTTTCTTTTTATCTTTCTTGCCCTTCATATATTTTAATTGCTATGGCAAGAATTTCAAGCACTGTATTGAATAGAAGTGACAAGAAGGGCCAAACTTTTCTTGTGCCTGATCATAGAGAAAAAAACTTTCAGTTTTTCCCCATTGAGTATAATGTTTGCCTTGGGCTTGTTCGTGGTAAACAGTTTTAATTATACTGAGGAAAGTTCCTTCAATTCCCATCTTCTTGACAGTATTATTATGTATGGGTACTGGACATTGTCAAATGATTTTCTGCATCTATTGCTATGATCATAAAAATTTTTATTGATATTATGTATTACACATATTGACTTTGACATGTTAAATCATCCTTGTATTTCTGGTTCTATACCTGTTTGGTCATGTTGAAATAGAATGCAACTTCTTGATTACTTTCGGAAAGAGCTAATTCTTACTTTCATTGATCTTTTAGGTTTCTTTTGGGTGTTCAAAAGCAATTACTTTCCCCTCTAATTTTTATTATTTCCTTTCATATACCTGCTTTTTTGGTAATTGACTGCTTGTTTTCTAATTTTTAAGCTGTGCCATTAAGTTATTTATGTAGGCCCTTTATTTCTTTCTGATGAATGCTTGCAAAGCTATGCTTTTTCCTATTGTAATTGAAGATCTAGAAATCTTGTTGTGTACCAGAAATTTATTTTTGGTTTTTAGATCATACCCGTCATATCTGGAAGGCTCTGGGGGCCACATGGGATGCCAGTTTTCAAACCACCATCCTTCTGCATGCTAGGCAAATGCACTACCTCCATGATATCTCTCTGGCCCCTCTACTAGAAATTTTATAATTTGTATCTTCAATCTCATTTGTTTCCAAGAATCTTTTTATTTCCTTTCTTACACACTGGTTGTTCAATAGTAAACTGTTTGATTTCAAGGTGCTAATATTAGTTCACTGTTTCTTTTTTGTAATTCACTTCCATTTTCTATGCATCATGGTCTGAGAAGATAGTTGATACAATTTCTATCCTCTTATTTTATGGAGTTATATTTTGTTGCCCATCATGCGGTCTATCTAAAGAATATTCCTGGTGCATTGGAGAACAATATTGTTTGGGAATGAAGATATATATATATACACATATATATACACACACACACATATATATATATATATATATACATACATACATACATACACGAACACCCTCTCTTTAATTTCTTCATTCAAATCTAGCTTATCATTGTTGAATTTCAGTCTGGCTGATCTATCAAGAGGTGGCAGAAAAGTGTTGAAGTCTCCACTACTGTCTTGTTATTAATGCCTGACTTCAAGTTTATTAGCAGTTGATTTAAGTTTGCTGATCCCTCATTGGGCGCATGCATGTTTAGGAGTATAATTTTTTCTCATGTACCTATCCCTGGATTATTAAGAAATGACCTTATATGTATCATATAATCTTTTAAAACCTGAAATCTATGTCATCTGATATGATTATGGACAACCGTTTATTAGGGAGTTGTTTGTTTGAAAGATTAACTTCCAAACTTTGACTTTGAATCTGTGTTTGTTCTACTAATTAAATATGTTTCTTTCTGGCAGCAAATTGTAGGATTCAATTTTCTGATCAAATTTCCACTCTATGTCTTTTACTTGGTGCACTTAGTTCATTAACATTGAGACAGATGATTATCATGTAATTTTTTTTTTTTTTTTGGTTTTTGGGTCACACCCGGCAGTGCTCAGGGGTTACTCCTGGCTCCATGCTCAGAAATTGCTCCTGGCAGGCACGGGGGACCATATGGGGCACCGGGATTCGAACTGATGACCTTTTGCATGAAAGGCAAACACCTTACCTCCATGCTATCTCCCGGGCCCCGATTATCATGGAATTTTGGGCCATCATTT
The DNA here is from genome assembly GCA_004027635.1 of Crocidura indochinensis. Taxonomy (NCBI): domain Eukaryota; kingdom Metazoa; phylum Chordata; class Mammalia; order Eulipotyphla; family Soricidae; genus Crocidura; species Crocidura indochinensis. The sequence goes on from PVKC010030960.1 coordinate 2,638, forward strand.
TGTAAAAGTTTGGTGTTTTTGTGGGATTTATTTTGCCTTAAAGTATTACCTTCCTCTTCAGTTCTTTTAAAGTTGGTTTTGAATCTGTAAAGTTCCTGAGCTGTTGTTTACCTGTGAAGCTGTGTATCCTTCCTTGAACTCTGAATTAAAGTCAGGCTGTGTGAAGGATTCTTGGTGAGATATTCATTTCATTGAGTTTTTCTCTCTATCCCATTATAGCCTTCAGGCCTGGAGGATTGCTTGTGATAAATATGCTTTAAGTCAATAGGATGCTTCTTTGTATGCAATTTTTTATCTTGCTGTTTTCAAAATTCTATCTCTATAGTTTTTGTCATTGACCTGGGTGTGTACTGGGGTGATTTACTTGAAATGTCTCTTATCTGGCACTCTTTAGGCATTTAGGATGTGGGTGCATGCACTCTTAAGGTCTGGGTGCTTCCCATCAATTATGTCTTTGACTGTTGATTCTTCATAGGAATGTTCTTCCTGGACCTCTGGAGTCACATTGATTCCTACGTTGTTTCTATTGAACAAATCAAAGTTCTATTGTTGTGCTTATTTATTGTGATGAATTTTTTTTCAATTTTCAGTTCTTTTATTTTTAGACTTCATTCCAACTTCTGCTGCTGTATGGAGATGCTATATAGATCATCTTCCAACTCACTGATTTTGTCCTCAGAGGTTATTACTGTGCTGGTGAGGCCTTCCAGTACATTTTCCATTTAGCTTACCAATTTTTTCCTTTATATTTGAAGTTGTTCATTTTTACTCTCTCAAATCTGTTCCAGTGTCTGTTCCAACATTTCTTTGAATGCCTTGACTTTTCTCCCAAAAGTCCTTGTCAGAAAGTCTATTTAGATGGATGAGACTAGTTGGATCTTCAGAACTACTATCATCATTCACTAAGTATGGTAGGATTCTGTGCTGCTTTCCCATTGGGACCTTTGCAATGTTGTAGTGTTTTTTCATGTTTTGTGGTAGGGATTTTTGACTAGAAAAAAAAGTATGGCCCAGGAACTAATCTCAGAGGTTTTGCTCTTGGCAAGGAGACTGCCTTTGGGTAAAATGAGGTGCCAGCTGATAGTATTTCAGTCTGCCTCAGTTTCTTGGAACTGTAAGGCTGGGTAAAATTCAGCTAGCATGGCTAGAATAATCCTTCTGCTTGTCCTGAGTCTGGGTGCTTCTATTTCCTTTAGGACATGCCATTCTGGGGGTGAAGAATGACTCTTTTGAGTCAAAGGTGATTCCATTGCCTATCTTTCTATCTGCCTCAGTTTCTTGGGACTGTCAATTTTAATTATTTTTGAAAGACTGCCTCATGACATGAAGCTTACCACAATGAGAGATGAGTACAGTTTAGATAAATAACCACACAAACAACTATCATGACAATGTTAATGAGTGAGAGAAGTACAAACAACTATCATGACAATGTTAATGAGTGAGAGAAATAGAATGCCTGTCTTGAATACTAGCAGGGATGCGGGAAGAGGGAGAAGGGCACTGGTGGTGGGAATGTTGACACTGTAAAGGGGTGTGTGTTTATGACTGAAGGCTAACTACAATCATGCTTATAATCATGGTGCTTAAATAAAGATTTTTATTAAAATGATAATATTTCAAGGTTAGAGGCAAGAAGACTGAACCATTCACTTAATACAAAGACGGGCGCCTCATTTAAAAAATACTGGTGAATCTAGAATTTAAGACTGTTCTTTGATTTTTGGGGAATTTATAATTTTAAATGTATTTTAAAATAACGTGTGGAGGGCCAGAGCGATAGCATAGTGGTAGGGCATTTGCCTTGTATACGCCGATCCAGAATCCCATATGGTCCCCCGAGCCTGCCAGGATCGATTTCTGAGTACAGAGCCATGAGTAACCCCTGAGTACCACTGGGTGTGACTCAAAAACCAAAAAAACAAATTATGGAAAAAATTTTCAATAGTCTTTAATTTCATGTCAGTAGACCAAAATAAATAAGGCAGAAAATTAATATCTTTGGTATTATTTGGCTTTTAAGATTTATCATTAAGTAAGCAAGTTTACTTACTTGCTTTGAGCATGTTCCTTTGCTCAGTTTAACTAAAATATGACTTCATTCTATTTCTAATATAGCCTACCATAATATAATATAATGTAATATAATTTAGGCAACAGGTTATAATATTAATATTTAAAATTTTTGATTTAGTTACTGACCTTTACTACTGCCAAGACCCTCTTTCATTGTCCTTATGTCACATTAAGCTTATCATTTTCTCTCCACCCATCATCCCTCCCATTGCTTGGTGTTCTCAGTTTTGTATTCTATGATCAAGTGTCTGTCTTCATTCAATACTGTCTGTTCCCTTGTTTTGCTTCCCTATATACCGCAAATGAGTGAGATCACTGCGTTCGTCCTCTTCCCTTCAACTCACTTCACTTACCATGATGCCCTATGGTTCCATTCATGTTGGAGTGAACTATAAGATTCATTCTTATTGAGCTGAAATATAGTATGTAGTTTGCTTGCCTTGCATATCACCAACCCAAGTTTGATCCCTGGTACTCAATATGATCTCCCAAGCCATGCCAGTAATAATTATTTAGCATAGATCCAAGAATAATCTCTAGACTACTTTCATATATTCCCCCCATAAAGAAAACAAGAAAATACTTCTTTTTTTCTTTAAGCCTCACACTATCTCATTATATATATGTATATCATAACTTATTTATCTGCATTGACAGATGAATAGATAAATATGTTATGTTATATATAAAATTGATGTTTTGTGTTATTGGAGAACTATCAAGGACTTAAGTCACTAGGTTATATAGAAGTTAGTTTTAAATGTTTTAGAAGCCTGAATTCCATAGAGACTGAGACATTTTATGTGTCAACAAAAACCATGAAGTTTCTTAAGTCTCATCCTAGTCATTCATTGATCTGTAGTCTATCACTATAAATGTTTTTACTTTCTGGAATTTTATATGAATACTATCACACCGTATTTACTTATTTGTATGGTATCTAATGATTAACAGAATAATTATTTGAGAATTTTCTAGGTTGTTGTATTATGTTACTCCCATGTTAGTGGGGAGTGGGCTAGTTATACAACAATTCTTATATACGTATGCTCATTTCTATGGAAGAAAATATTTTTTGGGGGGGTCATACCTGGCAGCGCTCAGGGGTTGCTCCTGTTTCCACGCTCAGAAATGGTTCCTGGCAGACTTGGGGGGACCATATGGGGATGCAGGGATTTGAACCAATAATCTTCTGCATGAGAGGCAAATGTCTTACCTCCATGCTATCTCTCCAGCCCCAAAATTTCTTTCTTTGTTTTTATGGAAGAAAATCTATCCCAATCTTTGATACATATGTTCCTGCCTATTTGCTATCTCCCCTTTAATTGCTCACATATAATGTAACATGCTTCGTTTGTTTGTTTGTTTGGGGGCCACACCCTTTGGTGCTCAGGGGTTACTCCTGACTTTTCACTCAGAAATTGCTCCTGCCTTGGGGACATCTGTAACAAGTTTAAAATGTAACTCTCTAAGCAAAATCTCCCAATAAACCCTAAAACCGAACAAACCCCTTCTTCAAAATCCATTTGCTCCACTTGCTCCCAATTTCTCAAATGAAATTGAGATTCATGTACTTGAATGAATATTCTTAGTTGCTACATCGGCCTTCTCTACTTTATTCCCTCTCTGCTACCAATGCCGACCAATGCCCAAACGCCTACTTCTCTGCTTATTAAATTTTTGTCTTCCAACTTAGAAGCCTTGGTGCTCCTAAAATCTAATATCTATATCACCTCTTTCCACAAGTGCTTTCCAAAGTATTCCTCACAAATAAATGTATAAAAAGACTTTCTGAAGTATTCCTCACAAATAAATGTCACTTTACCATGGTCTGCAATGGCTTGCACTATCTTGTCTTAACAAGTATCTCCAACTTTATCTCATTTTTCTCCTTTCCCATAGTCTTCTATCTCTCAATCATCATTTAATATTAAAATTTATAAAGATCTTTCCAACTTCAGGACCTTCAATCATAAAGATATTTAGGAGACTTGGGGTCAAAACTATCAGTAGTCATAGTTTATTCCTGATACTTTTTTCAGGGAATTGATGCTCAAGAGACCATAAGCAGTACAGGGAGGAAAATAAGGTCAGCCGTATGCAAGACAAGTACTCTACCCTCTGTAATATCTCTTGACAATATTTTTATTTGAAAGAAAGAATGAAGTAATCTTCTAGCTAGCGAAGTTAAGAAAAGGCAAGCTCAGAGGACTGCGGATCTGACTTATTGGAAGAGCCTTATATATGTGAGGCCCAGGAATCAATTCCTAGCACTGTAATAGGTTGAATTCTGAACTAAAATAAAGAGAAGTTACCAGCACTGTAACAGCTAAAATAAGGAGCAAATTTAAAGGGAGATTAAGGAAATGGAGCAGTGGCACAAGCGGTAGGGCATTTGCCTTGCAGGAGCTGACCTAGGCTGGACAGCAGTTCGATCCCCCAGCACATAGTCAGGAGTAACTGAGCATCATTGGGTGTGGCCCAAAAATAAATAGAGATTAATATGTTTAAAAAGTTGAGAAAGACTTTCAACTAATATTTGAGTAATGACATTGCTGTTGCACAATTCACTGTGGGGTCCAGACATAGATTAGAGGTTCATCTAATAGTTGTACTTTTAAAATGATCTGCCTCTAGAATTATCAATTCAATTTTAATTCCATTAATCAAATTCAAACACTTATAAATACATTAGTTTGTTGTCAGTATTGTAATGGTATAAATCATGGTGTCTGTGTGTTCTCACACTTGATTGTGGTACTCATAGGGGCTTTTGTACTTAATTGTGATGCTCACACACTTGGTTGTAGTGTTCCAGGGTTTACTTTGTCATTTTTATAATTTGTACCTTCATTCTCATTTGTTTCCAGGAATCATACAGTGTACTACTGGGAATCACACTCGGTGATGTGGAGTGATGGTCTGTCATAGGCAACGGAAGTTCTCTCCCACTGAGTCACAGCCCAGGAACTAACATCTGTGTTATGTGCAACGAGGAACTGTGCTACTAAGTTAGCAGATAAGTTAAAGTTGGAATTTTTCAAGGTCATTCATGCAAAATAGAGCTAAATAATTGATATTTTGCACTATATTTACATTATAATGAAACTACATATATTCTATATTTTGACATTTAATGACCAGGAACCTTAAGTAAGTGAGGACAATAGAGATAGAGCACTAAGTTATCAATTTAAAAGATTTCAAAACATCTGTTTATTTGGAAGACAATGTAAAAAAGTTATGTGATGGCCAAAAAATTAACTGTACTGAGAGGCCCCATATAAATATAAAATAACCATTGTTCTTGACAAGTACACCTCTGAAAGTGGATTTAAATGAGGCCAGTATGAGATGGCTTTGAAACTTAAACTTCTCCAGGTTTTGTTCAAGTTGTCTGGAACTTTGACTTGAAGCAATAATTCTCCAGACCTCTAAAATACAGGGAATTCTCCAGATGCAAGCATGAGTAGGCCTAGAAGCCAGTCACCCCTTGACCTCTGTTACAGTCCATTTAATTGCATGTTTTTATTATGAAATGGTTGGCTTGTGTCATAAGTGAAACTGCTCCAACCAGGTGAGAACTGGCACTTTTGAGATCCTATTTATATTTCACTAAGATTGACCTTTATGTTAAAAAACTAAATAGATGGGGCTGGAGCAGTGGCACAAGCATTAAGGCATCTGCCTTTGCTAGCGCTAGCCATGGACAGAACACAGTTAGATACCCTGAAGTCCCATATGGTTCCCCAAGCCAGGAGCAATTTCTGAGCTCATAGTCAGGAGTAATCCCTGAACCTCATCGGGTGTGGAGTAAAAACAAAAACAAAACTATATAGATCTTTCAGATATTTTCTTCTCTCTGATACTTTCAGATACACCTGATACTTTCTGATTCTTTCAGATATTTCTTTCCCCAAGTTTGATTTTGGTTTCTTCTTATGTAAGAGATAAGAACTTATATATTCAAAATCTTGTAAGTGATCAAGGAGATCAGTAAATGCTGCTTTTCCTTCACCTAGAAAATTCACATATTTACACATATATGCCCCTCAACTCCTACCCCAGTGGCAATCTTCCTACTGAAGACCAGTTATTCCACTTTGGGTTTCTATTGTTTGGGGTATTTGATATACTCCTGAGAAGTTTCTTTATATGCCACATATGAGAGATTATTCTTAGTCTGTTCCTCTCTCTATTACTGATTAAAGTCAGCATGATTCTCTCCAGAGACAATCACAAGTCAACAAATTGCATGGTATTATCTTTTCTTATGGCCAAGTAGTATTGTGTATCTGTACCACAGTTCCTTTTTCCAGTCATTTATTTGTGGATATTCAGGTTGTTTCATGTTTTGAATATTGTTTACAGAGCTGTAATGAAAATAGAAGGGCAGATGTTAGCTGCCTTGTGCTTTTCGGCCCTTGGAGTATATTTCTAAAATTGAAACTACTGGACTATATTATGAGCTTTCTGAGGATTGTCTTCCTGAAAGGATGAACCAGTTGATCTTCCCACCAGTTGGAAATGAGTGTCTTCTTTTCTCCAAATCCTCACCAGCACTGTTTGCTGTGCTTTTTGATACGTGCCAGTCTCTCTATTGTGAGATGATATCACATTGTGCTTTTGACTTGCATTTTCCTTAAAATTAGTGATATGTTTTTGAGCTGTCTGCATTTCTTCTTTGAATGGCATTTTTACTCATCTTCTCATTATACTAGGTTGTTTTTATTCTTGTAGAGTTCTAGCAATGTTTTCAATTTCTCAGAACATATCTTTCTATATCTGAGATGAGTTGTGGGCAAATAAACTATCCAAGTCTGTGCGCTGTCTTTATATTCTGGACATAGTTTACTCTTAGGAGCAGAAGCTTCTTAGTTTAATGTTGCCTCATCCATTTATTTTTGCTTCTTCTTGCTTTGTCATCCTTAATGATACCAGTTACTTCAGTGTTGTGGAGTCCTACTTCTATTTTTCTCTCAGTAATTTATGAATTCTATTCTAATATTTAGGTCTTTAATCCATTCTGATTTGACTTGCATGCATGGGATTAGAAATATATTCAAGTTATTTTTTCACATGGTCAAATAATTTTCGTTGTACCACTTGTTGAAGAAGCTTTCCTTGTTTTACTTCATATTTTTTGCTCATTTATCAAATATTAATCAACTATATACTTCAGGGTCTGTTTCTGGGTTTTCTATCTTATTTTATTGATTTTAGGGTATGTCCTTATTCCAGTATCCAGGAATTTCTAGAGATTTTCTTCATCTTATCCTGCAACTCATTACTTTTTACCTCAGCTGTTGTTACTGCGCTAGTAAAGCCATCTGTTGGATTAACTCCGTCCCTCCCTATTCTCCATCACAGGTCCTTCCTATTATCTATCCCAGGGTGTAACCTGGATTCTTCCTGATAAAAATTCCAGGTCTCATTTTCCAGTTTTCCTCCACTGAGCTCTCTGCATCTTAGAAGTGGAAGGCTTAAGTGTGTTGGAGTTCTTGAACCCATCAGCATATGTGGTTTATTTCCTGCTTTGGTGTTTACTTCCAGACCCGTATCTCTCCAGTATCCTGGTTTTAGAATATAAGATTTCCACCACAGCCATCCAGCGAGTTTTTCAATGCTTGAGCCAAATCTAGTGCTCTCATCTCTGTTTTCAGTTTTCTCAATTTTAATTTCATATATTCTTTTGTCTTATTGACTGTCTTTTTCATTGTATCTTTGAGCTCCTAAGAAATCATCAGCATTTTCTCTCTAAACTCCTTATCAGATAAGTCATATAACTTGTTTTTACTGGTTGAGTCATCAGGGATATCATCTTTTTTGAGTATGTAAAACAGGATTCTATATTGTTTTGCCATTGTAACTGTTAAGGCCTATAGATGTGTGTGCGTGTGTTGTTGTTGGGTGTGTATGTGACCAGAGTTAGAATGTCATTGTATCTTCCCTATGAGATTGCACTTTGAGGGGAGGGGATCTTGACCTGGGAGTGAAGTGACAAGATTTTTGAATGAAGCTTGGTAGCATTTTTATTTTTTGGTTTTTTGGGTCACACCTGGAGTTACTCCTGGCTCCATGCTCAGAAATCGCTCCTGGCAGGCCAAGGGACCATATGGGATGCCAGGATTAGAACCACCATCCTGCATGGAAGGAAAAAGCCTTACCTCCATGCTATCTCTCCGGCCCCAAGCTTGGTAACATTGAGTTTCCAGGACTGGGGAATTCAACTTTTCCTTTTTAATCAGAATTAATACAGTAGAAATCCCATACTTTTACATCTGTTAGGCACACAGTGGCTTACAAATGCTTTTTGACAAACTAGGCATTAGTGCTTTGTTCTCTAGGGGCTGTGTGAACAGGAATGCACATGCATGTAAATTTTAGTAATTCCAAACTAAGCAGCTGCCATCACAACTTTAGGGAGCATGGTAAGCAAAATTCTAAAATGACCTCTACGATTCTTTCCCTCCTTGGATATAAATGTTTTCCATATTACCCTCCCTTGAAGTGTAGGATAAAATCTGAGACTGTGCTGGCTGATTACTCTGATAATTATATTACATTATGTGACAAAGTTGAAAAGATTTTTAAGATGTAATTACATATTCTTCTAAAGTAGATTAAAGTTCCCCCTTTTCACCTTGAATTAGCAATTAAGCACATTATGAACTACTTGGGGAGAGAGATGGTATATATATAGAATGTGGATGTTGAGGTTCTCAGTCCTAAAGGCAAGAAGAACTAAATACAGACAACAATTTAAATGATTTTAGAAGAAAATGCTTATAATCTATAAGTAAATGAAGCCTTCTCAGGGCCTTCATTATGTGTTGGATTAATCAGTCTTTACCCTAACTTGTTATGGCATTTAAACTTCCCCCTCAAACATAATGACTTCCCTCTTTAAATATGAAACCCACTTTGGTGGAAAGAACTTCTAGATAGTCTCTTCACTCTAATCTGTTCTCCACATAAGGGGCTGGCCCTATGTTCCCAATTACATTATAGTTTTATTAGGCTTTTCTGATTTTCTCCATGTGTTGGAAACGTCCCTGAACCCACACTTCACCTCTTTTCAGCCTGGTTTGGATTATTCCTGTGGTGGCTTTGCCCCAAACCTACTTTCCTTTTCCCCTTTGGATTGTGACATGAGGAATTATCCATACCTGGTGCTCAAATGGTGATTTGAGAAAACCTCAACAATAGGGGTGTTGAATTAAGTGGGTGATTCCTTCATGGGTAAGGGCCATCAATCCTCTTTAATTCAAGGCTATAATAGTATCCTAGCTTTGGAATGAGGGAACTTGTCCTTTTATTCATGCCCTTTACCATTCAAAGGAATGTTGATATGTATATTAGGCAATTTGGTGTTACTCTTAGTAGGCTTTATGCTACTCTGGTCCTTTTACATATATTGTGTATGTATATAAGGCCCAAACTTTCTGAAATGTCTTCTACATGGAAAAGTATAAACATCTTCCCAGTGGTGACACATTTTCAAACTAGAAGCCACCCCAAGGCCAGTAATTCACCACTTGCCACTGGCATTAAGCCATAGAAGTTACCATCAGCAAGGACTAAATATCAGATGAAAAGAATGGTGAAGATTAGCTGGCTAGTGCCTTTCTGACTAGGGTCCAAAAGTGGTTTTCTAAAAATACCTCCCACAACTCCCCCAATACAGCCCTGCAGAGAGTGCTCAAGATACAGTTACTCTGCACCCACACATCAGGAAGATAATCAACCCCCATCTGATCAGAATGTGAACATGGCCTTGCTCAGCCAGTTTAAAAAATCCTGCATGGTTTATGGGCCAATATCACCATTATGTATTGAATTCCTTAATAACTGGAGTGCGAATGGGCTTTGGACACCTCAGGATTTTCATGCAATTGGTAAGACCTGTCTGAGCCCTTCACAATATATGTTATGGAGAATGTGGCTTAGTGATGAGGCTAAGACTAAGCTCCCCAACATACCTGCATATTATTCTGGAAGGATGATATCAGGTGCTAATACACTTGGTAGAGAAACAGCTTAAACTGAAACATATTGGAACCTTATTTTCAGAATAGAGCACTCCTGTTTTCGTTATACAAAAGATGTCAGGAAAATGGCAGTTGTTAATTGACTTAAGAAATGTTAATTCTACTATGGTTCCCATGGATGCATTACAGTCTGTCAGCCCTAGCAGCTAATCCTAAAAACTTGTCACTGATTATGACAGACCTAAAAGGCTACTTTTATAATGTACCCATACACCCAGAGGACTAAAAATGCTTTGCATTCTACATTCCCTCTCTTAAAACAGGACCCCAGAGTGTAGATTTCGGGGGACTGTTTTACCTTAGGGAATAACCAACTCAACTACCATAGGCCAACAGTTTGTTGAAGTGGTTTTATACCCTGGTCACTCAAGGTTTTCTCATGTTTATATTATTCACTATGTGGATGATACCTTTCTTTTTTCACATTTTCAAAAACACTTTATTTTCAGTACCGTAATTTACAATATTGCCAATGATAAGATTTCATGCATACCAATTTCAACTCATACCACCCACCCGTGTTAGTTTCTCCCAACTATTGTCTCAAGGACTTCTCAAGCCCCCTTCACCATAGTCAGCTCAGTTCTATACATTTTTAAAACTAATGTTAGCCTTTTCTTTTCACATTTACCACTTTCGTTAGCTCAGTTGTTCAACATTTAATTATTAAGGACTTGACTTACATGATTTGCAACAGTCACAAGAAATATGTGTTTGAACATTTCAGACATAGAATAATCTACCTTTATAGAACTGAGATTCTAGTGAAGTAAAAATAAGTAAGCAAGCAACTCTAAGGACTTTATGTAGTTCCCAAGCCACTGTCTCCCATTTAAAAGGCCACTGTTCTGTAAATTATGAATCTGGAGGCCACAACTCCCTTGTCATATCTTGTGAAATTCTAACTAGGGAGAATCACATATTAGAAGAAGTCCAAACATTTTTCCTGTTTTCTTCATCTTTGTTATGGTTATTGCCCTCTGTATTCTGGCCTAGTTACTCTCAGAACCTGCTTATATTTAGAGGTGCCAGTCTCCTTTATAGGAGGCTATTCCCAGTTCAGAGGTCTGAGCCTTCCCCTATTCTATTTCCAAGATCCCGAAACTGTACCCAGCTCCCTCTCCCTGAACTTTATTTTCTTTCTTTCTCTTTCTTTTCTCTCTTTTTTCTCTTTGGCTTTACTTTTCATCTCCATTTTGAGGGTGAGACCTGCTTCTTACAATTTCCTTTTTCATAACTTCTTTTTTTTCCTTTTTTTCTTTTCTTTTCTTTTTTTTTGTTCAGCTTTTTTTACATTTTCTGCTGCAATGGGTGCTTTTTTTTAATCTTCCTGGATTTTGACTGAGTCACCTGTCTTCTATTTCACAAATTCTACTGTCTCTAATGCTCATGGTGATTTTTACTCTTTGTGACATTGTGCTTGTGTGGGACATGATGGGTGGATAGGCTTATATACATTTCTAAATCAGTATTTATGTTTTCCCCCTGTACAGTGACAATTTCTTGATCTCAGATGTTATACTATTTTTTTTATCTTTGGCTGTTTCTAATACAGTCTCCATTCTTTTTTTTCTTTTTTTCTTTTATTTTAACACCTTGATTACATACATAATTGTGTTTGGGTTTCAGTCATGTAAAGAGCACCATCCATCACCAGTGCAACGTTCCCATCACCATTGTCCCAAATCTCCCTCCTCCCACCCACCCCCCGCATGTACTCTGGACAGGCTCTCCATTTCCCTCATACATTCTCATTATTAGGACAGTTCAAAATGTAGTTATTTCTCTAACTAAACTCATCACTCTTAGTGGTGAGCTTCATGAGGTGAGCTGGAACTTCCAGCTCTTTTCTCTTTTGTGTCTGAAAATTATTATTATTGCAAGAGTGTCTTTCATTTTTCTTAA
>PVKC010030961.1:0-14668 GCA_004027635.1 Crocidura indochinensis
GAAAGAAAGAAAGAAAGAAAGAAAGAAAGAAAGAAAGAAAGAAAGAAAGAAAGAAGAAATCATGATCACAAAAATGATATCCTACACTCAGAAAAAATATTCCCACCACTCATCTGACAGATTTTGCATGTTATATTAATAATGATATATGATATTATTATAAATTGCTAACAAAAATATATAAATCACCTGTAAAACTTAACAAGAATATAACAAGCCTATCAAAGAGATGAGAAGAAATAAATGGAAACTCCCCAAATGCATAGAGATGGCCAGTAGGTATATTTTTTAAATATTCTACATTGAGTCACATTCACATTTAACAGTGACCACTATGAATGGCCCAAATTCACTGTTTCACAATCAACCTCTGCAGAGATGCCAAGCCAATGAAAATTCCAGGTACATCCATTTTCAGACAACGAACTCTACGGGAGTTTCTCTGAGTGGAGGCAGGGAACCTCCCCTGAATTGTGGAAGCCACAGCAGTCCCACCCACATCCCACACAGCTACCACCATCTAAGCTATGGTCAAGATTCTCACTACTCTACTTCACAGTTTCTCGCTACTCTCAAAAGAAATACAAGCCACCTGAAACTCAGTTCAATTTAAAAAATATAGATACAACAACACAGAAGGCTCAACTACCATATTTTCCGGCATATAAGACGAATCGGCATATAAGACGACCCTTTACTTTTCTTGTTAAAATATAGGGTTTGAGGGGCCCGGGAGATAGCATGGAGGTAAGGCGTTTGCCTTTCATGCAAAAGGTCATCAGTTCAAATCCCGGTGACCCATATGGTCCCCCGTGCCTGCCAGGAGCAATTTCTGAGCATGGAGCCAGGAGTAACCCCTAAGCACTGCTGGGTGTGACCCCCCCAAAAAAAACAAACAAAAAAAATATATAGGGTTTGAACACCGAAAAGCTGCATGCCAGCGATGACACCCGGAGGCTGGTTGGGATGCAGTGCTTGGTAACTCAGCGCCTCGGTGTACCCTGAAAGATGAATCAGGACAAGCAGAGGACTGAGTGATGACACTTGGCAGCTGGGTGGGATGCAGTAGTAAGAAGGGGTCGGATCACTCATCCCTGAAGCTGGAAGAAGTTTCAGCATGCTGTATACCGGCCTAGAAGACAACCTCCAATTTTTAAGGAGCTTTTCATCGGTTAAAAAGTAGTCTTATACTCCAGAAAATATGGGTAGTATCAAACAACTCAGTAAACTCTCAATGATGTTAGTGACCCTGTTGTGAGAGAAAAACAATTTTCATTAATTTTCTTTTACTCAAGTACTTTTCAATAATTCAATTAGCTATTTTGTTGTAATGAGCAACAGAAAATAAATTATTCTGTTTCTACTACTTGGGCAGACTAGTGGGGGGTTGGAAAACTGGTGGAGGGAATGTTGTATGGTGGTGGGATTGGTGTTGGAACATTGAATGCTAAAAACAACTAGATTATAAATAACTTTGTAAACTACAGTGTTTAAATAAAGAAAAAATGAAATAAAATCATATGCATCAATGATTATCAGAGAAATTCAAATAGAAACAATACTGAGAAATTAACTCACAGCAATGAGACTGTTGTTACACCTGGAGAACAAAGTAACCAGCGTCTAGAGATGCAGGGGGAAAATGAACCCTAATCCACTGCTTGTGGGAATGACACCTGGTTCAATTCTTTTGGAAAACAGGTCACTCCTGGTTTTCCAGGGGACCATATGTGTTATATAAAGAGATAAAATAAGAGAATGAACAACATCTAATAAAAAAAATTCTTTGTCTCTAATTGCAAGATGTTGCGTTACCAAATACCAAGGAAGGGAAGGTGGAGAGGAAAAGGGTGTCATAGACAGTAGTGGAAAATAATGCCTTTTTAGTGCTGATGAATATTCAGTGATTTATTCTTTCCTTCACCAAAATCATGAAAATTAACACTACTGTAATCATTTTACCTAAATAACAATTTATTTTTAAATTCAAGACAGGTAACTCTGGCCAAAGGATACATATTATTCTTACATTCTTACATAATTTCCCTATATATTTGAAATTATTTCCATACAAAAATTTTTTTTAAATTATGCACTTCTTATTTAAAATTATTCTTCAAAGAAGAGTTGTAAAGTAGAGAGACAAAAGAGAAGAGGGGAGGAATAAATAGGACAGCAGAAAGGGTTCTTGCTTGCATGCAAATGATTTATCCTCAGCATCCCATATGGTTTCTAAAACCCACCAGGAGTGATCCCTGAGCATAAAGCCAGGATTAAACCCTGAGCACTGCCAAGTGTGCCATCCCCCCAAAAAAGTGAGGAATAAAACTAAAGTCCCTGAAAAATAATTTTCAAGATGGTAAATTTTTGCATTTATAGAGATAGGTAAATGTTCCTGGAATTTTCTTTGCCAGCCTCATTCTCTCCAGAGTATCTCTCAACAGCCTTCTTTGTCGTATTTGTACTGGATTATATATATGCTATATATATATATATATCAGTATATATATTGTATATACAGTATTTATACTGATTTTCTGAAACTCTTTATACTGATTCAGAAAAATAGTTCTATGTTAAATCCCTCGGAGCTATGGTCCAAAATTATAAAACTTAAAACACTTTTTAAGTGCCTGGCTATGTTTCAAACCAATGTTTGAAATAGTGTTTTATAATAATAATGATGACACTGATAATGATAAATATCATTCTATCTTAAGTCTTTTAAATGTGTTAACTGTTAATCCTCATTAATGGGGAAGTATTATGAATTTTCAATTTACCAAGGCCTTAGAGATAGAGTAATTTGCTTTAGGTCACACAACTTTAATTTAATTGCCTAATTTGAACCCATAGGTCGAACTAGAAGTCTTCCTTTTTAAGTTCAATTATTTTCAATTTTTAATTACTTTACTATTGGTTCACAATATCATTGTATTTTAAGAGCTCTGCTTCTCCATGTATAGCGATTGTTATCATTACCTACCACTAAGTTCCAGGGTCTCCTAACCACCAAATCCAAAAGAATTGTTCTACCTATTCCTTTACTACCCCCTTTCCTTTTTTTAGTCACTACTAGACTTTTTACTGAGTCTAGGAGTTAATTTAAATGGTTTGGGTTCATTTATTTTCTTTACTTACTTGAATTCCACTTATGAGAATAATCATATCCAGCTTCTCTGCACTTCTTGATATATTTCACTTAATGCAAACTCAAGTTTCATCCATTGGTCCCCAAAATCAGACTCCCCTTTGCTTTTGGTGACAGAGTAATGTTCTATGGAATAGCTAGAACACAGCATCAATATTCAGCCATCTATCAATGGAATTTTGGTTGATTTGATACTTTGGCTCTTGGCTCTTGTGAGTCATGCTGGTATGAACAGAGGGAGTGAAAATAAAGTTTCTAATTAATGTTTGTGTATATAAATGCCTTGAGGTAGTATTACTGGGTCATATAGAACTTTCTAAGAGGAAAGGAGGGAGGGAAGGATGGAGGGAGGGAGGAGGAGAAGGAAGGAGGAGAAGAAAGGAGGAGAGGACTCAAGAAAAAAAGGAGGAATGGAGGGAGGGATGGAAGAGGGTGGGAGGCTGGGAACCTCCATAACATTTTCCATAGAAGTGTCACCAATTTACATGCCCATCAACAGCTAACTAGAGTTTCTTTCTTGCCACTTTTTTTTTTTTTTTTTTTGGTTTTTGGTTTTTGGGCCAAACCTGATGACACTCGGGTTACTCCTGGCTATGCACTCAGAAATCGCTCCTGACTTGGAGGACCATATGGTACACCAGGGAATCAAACCAAGGTCTGTCCTAGGCTACCATGCAAGGCAAACACCTTACCACTTGTGCCACTGCTCCGGCCCCTTCTTGTCTCATTTTTGCCATTCTTATGTCCAGTCTTTTGGGCAGATCAGTTTCATTAATGTGAAGTGATAAATTTCATTGTAGTTTTGAGTTACCACTCCCTGATAATAAGTGATGTTGAGCAATTTCTCGTGTGTCTTTGAACAATTCTCTATTTAGAGCCTTTGTCAGCTTTATTTTTATTAGTGTCTTTTTTTCTCTTGTTGTACTGTATGAATTATTTCTGCATATTGGATATGAACTCCCTTGTCTGTCATATAATATGCAAGTGTCTTCTCCCACTTAAGTTGTCATTTTTGTTTTGGTGATAAGTTTTTTTGGGTGAGTGAGAAAGACTTTTAGTTTGATGTAGTGCCATGTGTTTATTCTTGTAAGATAGTGTTTAAATGGCACTAGACTTCTCATGGAGACATTAAGCACCATTCCTTAAATGCCAATTTGTGAAAACAGTTCTAATTGTTCTAATCGACTGGTAGGAATGTAATTGTAGATGCCACATTACCTTTGTGTAAAATTCAATTACTAGAAGCAGAAGGGACCAAGGAAAGGCCCTAGGTTCCATCCCTGGATCAG
The DNA here is from genome assembly GCA_004027635.1 of Crocidura indochinensis. Lineage (NCBI taxonomy): Eukaryota > Metazoa > Chordata > Mammalia > Eulipotyphla > Soricidae > Crocidura > Crocidura indochinensis. Next base: position 4,441 of record PVKC010030961.1, read on the forward strand.
TATTCCTGATCCAGTATTGTTGGTCCCAACAACAACTCCTCATCCAGCACAGTTGATGACCACATTTAAAAAAAATAAAAGAAAATATCATTAATTAAGTTTCACAAATCAAAGCTAAATAGAAAAGTCTGTGTTATTTATGGGAATACTAGAAACTAAACTACTATATACAAAAGTAGGTTTATAAAATTGTATACCTACATACCATGTAATGTTATGAAACAATGCTATTTCAATTTTGTTTTTGGTTTGGGCACACCCATCACTGATTATTCCTGGTTCTGCACTGAGAAATCAGTCCTTGTGGTGATCAGAGGTTCCCATGAGATACTGAGGATTGAACCCAGACCTTGGCATCCAAGACAAGTGCTTTACTTGCTGTGCTGTCTCTACAGTAACCTCTTATTTTTGTTATTTTTTGATAGGCATTATTCCATTTCTAAGGTCAAGTTCATTGTGCATTCTTGTCAATAAAAACTCCTCTTCTCTTGAACAAATTACAAAAATTAAATAATTAACTTCTCGAAACTCTGTCTCTAAGAACTTCAAAGGATCTCTCTCATGTCAACCCACTGTGAATCATTCAGTGGAATTTAGTTTTATAACAACAAGAAAATGTCAGTTTCTTGCATTTCCCTTGAGTAACGTGACCTAAGTCTTGTTTTTTTTCTTCAGTATCTGGTCTTTGATTAGAATGTGTTACATGGTGTCTCTCATCAAGAAACCTCGAGAGCCCAGAAATGGAACTCAATGGTAGAAGCCCTAGGTTCAAGCCTGATACTACCAATTAATAAAAGAAGCCAAAAAATTCATTTCTTTCCCAGGAAGCATGAGGTCCATAGCATATTTCCACAGAATATGCAAGTATTTATCCCCTTCATCATCTACCTTCCAGCACAGAAGTGATGAGAGGTAAAAATGACAACAGTGTAAGTAGTAGATAAAATTACTAGGCACTGTTTGATGATGCTACCTCTCCCACTATTGCCCAGTGGAATAAGTGCCATGTCCCATTTTGCCAATGATTAAACCCAGGCTCATATCAATTGAAAACTCAGGCTTTGCATCCAACTATAGTAGGACTGCTCTAAACAAAACCCTACTCTCAGAGCTTAATATAATAAGGGTTTATGTCCTTCACATATCAATGTCTTCTCAGACAGGATCTCTTCCACTTGGCAAACCCAGCAACCTCTCATTCTCAGGGTTCTCCTTGGACCATAGTCAGCTGGCAGAGAAGGAGGAAACCTAGAATCGAATCTCCTGTGTGACCAGGAGAAAAAAATGAGCACCTAGATATATACACAACTTGCTGCTGAAGGAGGAATGACACAAGCCCAGGTAAGGAACAGGAAAAGGAGAAACAGAGAGTGAATCCAAGAACTTTGGTCTTAGCCAACTGTCCCAACTCATGGCGCCCTTCCTCTGGTCACAGATAGAGCCAAAACCCAGATAGAACTTCTGGAGACAGAAAGTTGTATTAGAATTACTTAAGCTTTCAAGAACAAGAAATCCTTTAAGTCTTGCAAGCCAGGGTTTGCTTCAACAACAACAAAGGAAATAGCATGGGACCCTGGCCAGATACACGTTTCTCTGACTCATCTGCACTGTGGTCTGAAACAAGCAAAGTGCCTCCCCCTTGACCTGGCCCTACATTGTTTCCAATAAGCCTATTTCCGAGTGTTTATAGACTGTTCTCTGCTGGGCTGGAGCTCTCTCTTTTTCCCACCACACCTTATTTGTTTATTAGGCCACAAAACGTTCACAAAGTGAAGTCAAGCAGATCAGAGTTTAGCTGATTACAGTTACAGGCATCCAGGAAAAAGGTGGTAATAAGACCAAGATCTTTGTCAGGAGATGACAACTGCTATTCCTGCCGTTCAGTTATGTCCTGTTTACTTTGAATTGTACCTGGGTTCATCAGTCTTTAAATACATTCTTTTCTTGTTATGTATAAGTAGAAACTGTCTTATCAAGCATCAAATGTTACACATTCTTGGTCTTTTGTGGGGCTGCACGTTATTGTTGTTTTAAAAAATCTCTCGAGGACCTCAACTTGTCAGAAATCATTTATATAGTAATTCCATTATCTGGCAATGTCCCTGATATAGTATCACTAAATCAATGTTTCTTTAGAATATATAAGTCAACATAACTTCTCTCTGTCTGGCTACTTGCTAACTATGTATATTTATCCTCTCTATGCTGTTGAAACTATAGGGGAAATAATCAGATATGTAAATCAGTAGACATTTCAAAGGTATTAAGAGTTTTGTTTGTTTGTTTGTTTGTTTGGGGGTCTATTCCAAAAACACTCAGGAGTAACTCTTGGCTCTGCACTCAGAAATTATACCTGTTTATGCTCAGGAAATTATATGGATTTCTGGGGAATCAAACCCAGGTCAGTAGTGTATAAGTTAAGCACCCTACCATCTGGACTATGTCTCTAGTCCCTAAAGTTTTGGGGGGAGGGAGCCACACCTGCAGTGCTCAGTGGTTACTCCTAGCTCTGCATTCAGAAATTACTGCTTGCAGATTCAGAATTTGGGGATCAAATCCAGGTCAGCACTTGCAAGGTAAGTGAGCTATCATTTCATCCCCAAGATTATTTCTTAATTAAAATGAATTATAGGGATATAATAAAAATAATGGGTCTGAATATGCATTAAAAGTAATTCAGAAATTATCAAAGGTATAAAATTAAATTTAAATTGCTCATAATTTACTTGATAAACTATCTTTCTGAAATAAACATGCTTAAATTAGAATAAAAAAGTACAGTGTCTACTCTTTATCTATATAATGTAATATTACTATGTCCCTATTACATTTTCTTTGAAAACATGACAGCTCACAATGTAATATGTAGGTTTTATGGGTGAGACTTGGCATTGGTTTTTAACATAACCTTATCACTAAAAATATTTCATTAATAACTTATGGCTTCTATAAATAATACAACAATGAACTTTTAAGGTGCCATTTGCTTGTTGCTACTCTTAGAACTTTCATAGGTCACGGTCCCTTCCTCAGCTATTATGTGGTTATAGAAAGTTGATTCTTTAATTCAGAACATTATAAAAAAATCCTGACTCAGTAAATGTTTCATATTGCCTAAGTAAAATAATACAACACTTACTTTAAGTTATCTTTGATAGTGGAAACAAAAATAAGCAAACAGAAGCCAAAAATCAGTAGGTTCTATTTCCTAGGCTTTCTGTTTGGCCTGTAAATGCATAAAAACAGATCCAGAGAATTTTTACCCACCATGGGTGGCCTTGTAGGTTATTTTTGTAACTAATTTTGTTCACTTTCTTTGGTGCCAATCAAACGTTAAGCCCATGAATTTTTTTTGCCTCTTGGAGAAGTTAAGCAATGTTCTAGTCTATATAAAGAGATTTTTTTAATGCACAAATGCCACTAATCTTGTCCAGGCCATGTAAGTTGTTCCTAAAATTGCCAAGCCAAAGACTGTTGGGTGAGAATCCAGAATTGAAAGCCAGGAGAGTTGATGGTATGGTAAGGCAGAAGAATGTGTGGGAGGGGGCAGCAAAACTGGTCCTCATGGATGGAGAACAGATTCTCATTCCAGGACCCTGAGCCAGGAATTAAGATCTATTGAGGGTGTGGAGGTGCAGTAGAGAATCTATTTTTCCAATAATTTAGTGAGATTGCTAGCAAATTGGAAGCTAACTCTCTGCTGCAAAGAATAATTCAAGATCTTTGTAAGATTTGTGAACAGATTTCTATGAAAGAGGAACTGCAACAGCTCAAATGGAGCCTTCAGTGAGCTGTATGTCTTGTTTTGCTTTGTTTTGTTTGGCTTTTCGGGTTTGGTAGCCACACCCGGCGGCGGCGCTCAAAGGGTTACTCCTGGCTCTGCACTCAGAAATCGCTCCTGGCAGGCATGGGGGACCATCTGGGATTCGAGCCACTGTTGGTCCTGGGTCAGCCATTTGCAAGGCAAATGCCCTACCGTTGTGCTATCTCTCCAGCTGTAAAAGGTGAAACAAGTATACTTATAAAAAGTAGATGTCAGGAAAGTGTGCTGCGGAAGGGATGGATATTGGACATTGAATGACTGAAACTTAGTCACAAACAATTTTTTATATGTGTATCTTACAGTGGTTCAATTAAATGATTTATTTTTTAAGTAAAGACTATCATCTCATAAATTGCAAACTAATGTTTGGACTTTCATTGAAATGAAACCACTCCCAGAGTACCTTAGAAATAGCTGGTAAAGCACGCAGTTAAGTCAATGTTTTTCATCTGTGAAGAAAAGTCACAGTGAGGCCATCTTGGGTGGAAAGTCAGGTCCTCTTGTGAGAAGCTATTTTCCTGATAAACAAATGTTCTCCTCCAAATAACCCCCATCTCCTCCAACCAGTTTCTCAAGAGAATCTTGAGAGTATTGCCTCATGCCATGAGTTTCCAATGGCTCTTCCCATTGTTCCCAATCTCTTATGATGGCCACTCCTCACTCCAGGGCCCTCTCTGAGAACAGAGAGAGGAGATTGAGGGAGCTCTGAGGCTCAAGTAGCAGCCTGCTCTTGGCAGGGGCTGCTGTTAATTTGCCTTGGCTGGCTCTGACTACCTGTCTGAAAGTACTGCAATGCAGGAAGGAAATTTTTCAAGAGATTAAACTATTATTGTTTCCTGTGTGGCTGTCTTCGCTGGTGTATGAAAAAAAAAAAAAACTTGAAGGGCACTTGAAAAGAGATTTGTCTGAATAGCTGGGTTGTTGTGATTCATCCCCCCCTCCAGTCGGGATTTGGCCAATTTCCTCAGGAAAGTGGTTGATTAGGGCCCATGGATTTATCCATGGCCTAAATATGAGATGTCATAAAGGTGATTAATGGTGAGCTCACCATCAGAGGGAGTTAAGAGTTTATAAAAGCTATTTTTAACAGTTTGGAAGGGGAAAAAAACTCATTTGTCACGCTGCCAACATGTCTCAATAGTTAAAAAACCTCTTTGTGACCCTGATAATTCAGGCTACCAACTGTTAAAGGCAGTTGTATTTTCTGATTTTACAAGTCGGTTTGAAAAATTGATTCAATGTGTGTTTTGCTGTTTATAGAAAAGTACATGAAGGAAGGAAAATAAAATGTATTTTCATCATGATTAGAGATTGCTGTTCATGGTAACACTTAAGTACAATGCATGTGTTTATTTTTTCTACCCTCCTTGCTGATTATACCCCTACCATCCCAAGAATATTTGCTGGAGGGGATTCAGAGTTCATTTTCAGAGCCCAAGGAAAACTACCCAAAGATTCCCAAATCAGAAGAAATCAAAAGTTTCTTAGTAAGTGGATGATGGCATTAATAGCTATTGCCAGTGTCCAGGATACTCATTGAGGTCAGGATATTAGGTGACCTTACATATGACCTTACTGTACTCCCCAATTAAGATCCCTCCTTTACTGAAAAGCTAATCAACTTCACTTATAGGAATAGAAATGAAAGACCTCTGTTAAAATCCAAATTTCCTACTCTGGACATTGATTGAACCAGTAGGTAAAACATAAGGTGAAATATAAATGATCTTTGATGGAAATGAAAGGTGAACATGATTGTAAAGTATGGGCTCTTGGTTAATGGTGGAAACATAAAGGTATGGGTTCATCCTCTAATGGGGTGGCCTGAAAGGGGTGTTCAGCTACTGAAATAAAGGCAACTAGCTGCAATCAACTTTTTTGAGTGACTAGCAAAAAAAAAGAGAGAGATTATCTGTGACCTTTATATCATTCTGAAAGTAGACCTCAATCACATGAAAAAACTGAGATAGCACAGGATGTTCCTTAACTCTTTCATTAATTTAGCAAACTTTTATGGAGTCCTTGTAATGTGCACTAACACTGTTACTTAGTACTTAGTACTAGAAGGTTAATATAACAAAGAAATTAATAAGCAAGTATCACAGAATCCTTCAGATAAACACTTTTTATTGTAGAGATCAATGATATAAGGAATATATATTATATATAATGAGATAATGAATATATATTTGTATATACACATAAATATGCATTTGGCCTGAGGGTCAGAGAGAAATAAGAAAGCTTTTATTCATAAAGATTTCTGCCAAAAGTAGAGATAAGAATAACTCTTCTAGTTATCTAAAAATTTCTGTTCATCAATACAAGCCAGACATTACAAGACTGCTTGGCTCTTATTGCAGGGCCCTGGACATCTTCTAATAACCAAATTCCACTTCAAAGAGATGTGGTCTCTAGCTGCACAGTCATACCTCCATATATTAGACTTTCTATTATTGGTCAGAACAAAGAGAGAATGCCTATTCCAGAACAGCTAATTGTTTTTCTACCTGTCATTTGAAACTTTAGTCATTAGAAGTACAAAAGAGACTAGCATGTCAAAAAGAGAAAATTTCATGTGGAACAGACAAGGGAGAAAAGATGCTACAACAAAGAAAAATCATTTTACATGAAACTTGCTTATCAATTCTATTCAATGAACAATATGCAAGCATTTGTAATAAAAGTTAATTTCATTTAAAATTTCATGAAAATAATAATATTGTAAGTCCTGTAGGATTTGTTTTGTTTTCCAAAAGTAGCACATAGAAGGACGATAGTGGAAAAGAGATTTTTTTCTCGGGTCTTGTAACTCAAGGAAAGATAACAGAAGCAAGGAAGTTTGTCCAGGTAATGCTGCTATGGCTGGTTCCTCAGCTCTGTTAATCTTCCAACAAGAGGCTACATTTTATCCCTTGGTGGCCCCTATACTTATTGTAATTCACTTCCTGGCATTTATTTGCTCCACTGAGTGTTCAAAAGAGAGAAAGAACACTTTATTTGGGTTTAAAATAGTGGATAAGATACTATAACTGATACAGAAGGATCACAGTCTCTCAAATTTCAACTTTAAGGGACACAAATGAGACCTACTTAGATGACACTCAAGATGGATGATAACATTCATCATACAAATTTAATCTCATGTGGCATTAAAAGCCCACACTACTTGCAGAGCGCAGGGAATTTATTTTTATAAATCAACACAATGATAGAGCCTTGTGGGGTTGATATTCAGGTTGAAGACAATGGATGAAATGAAATGTGTATATTGTTGTTTTATGCTTAGAATATCTAAAAAATTGGACATCTCTCAAATTCTTCTAAGTCCTAAGAGAAATGTTCTAATGTTGCCCACTCTTCAGAATGTCCATGCAAATATATACATAATATGTATATAAATATATATATATAGTAATGTGGTTACAGTAGTGCTAAAAAATTTAGGATTTGGGCATACAAACTGACTATACCTCATCACCCAAGTGCTCATGACCCTCTTTCATTGTCCCTCTAATACCTCTGAGCTAATCATCCCCACACCCTTCTCCACTACTTAATTATTCAGTCTTTTAATCAAAGGCTCAAATTTTGTCATTGTTTTGTTTGTTGTTGCCATAGGGCCACAACAGCAGTGCTCAGGGGTTACTTCTTGATGTATGCTCAGGAATCACTCCTGGCAATTTCACAGGGGACCATCACAGAGTGCCAGGAATCTAACTTGACTAAGTCTTGTGCAAGGTAAGCACCTGGCCCACAGTACTCTCTCTGGCCCTTCAAGAGTTTGTCATTGTTTGATTTTGTTTGATTTTGCCTGTTCCCTGATTTTTTTTTTTTTTTTTGGTTTTTGGGCCACACCCAGTGACGCTCAGGGGTTAGTCCTGGCTATGAGCTCAGAAGTCACTCCTGGCTTGGGGGACCATATGGGAAACCAGGGGATCAAACCGCGGTCCGTCCTAGGCTAACGCAGGCAAGGCAGGCACCTTACCTCCAGCGCCACCGCCCGGCCCCCCTGTTCCCTGATTTTATCTCTCTGTAGTCCACAGATAAGTGAGTTCACCATCTATTTGCCTTTCTTTCCCTGACTTATTTTTCTTTACATTATGCCATCCAGTTCCATTTATGTTGCAACAAATTGATTGGGGTTTATTTCTTAAAACTTTTCTGATAAATTATAATTTTATTGTAAGTATAAGTCATAACTTCGTTATCCATTTATCTGTGATTGGATATTTGGGTTGTTTCTATGTTCTGGCTATTGTAGTAAGAGCTGCAATGAATGTAGATGAATGTCCAGAATGCCCTTTCCTTTTTAGCTTCGTTGAGAGTTGGTAACTGGGATTTATTCATGTTCCCAGAGGAAATCCATCGGTTCTGGTAATTTCCTGGGCTTTTCCATCCTTGATTTTCTCTAAGACCCAATACTCTTGCTGGATCTGGGCCCACAGTAGAACCAGGAAAGTTCCTATTTCCAGCTCAGTTCAACCATTCATAAAAAGCAGTTCTATGATGAAAGAAAATATATGGATATATCCCTGGGACCCCTTCTCCCCTGAACAGGAGTGACTGTTTAGGTATATAACAACCAAACTCATCTTTCAAATGAATAAATATGCAATAAAGCTAAACCTAAATCTAAATCTCACACAAATAATTAAATTATAAGCAATCTCCAATAAGGTTTCTGAAAATATGTGATTTTGTCCTTGGCACCTACTCCAAGAATATATAGACACTGGGGCCAGAGTGGTGGACAAGTAGTAAGGTGTCTCTGCCTTGCTCTCGCTAGCCTAGGATGGACCACAGTTCAATTCCACGGCATCCCATATAGTCCCCCAAGCCAGAAGCGATTTCTGAGTGTATGGCTAGGAGTCACAGGCTATGACTCAAAAACAAACAAACAAAAAGAATATAAAGACAGCAATTTGAAAAGATAGTATGAGGTCTGGAGTGATAGCACATCCGATAGAGCATTTGCCTTGCAAAGCCAACCCAGGTTTGATCCCCAACTTCCTATATGGCCCTCCAAACCTGCCAGCAGTGATTTCTGAGTGTGGAGCCATGAGTAACCCCTGAGTGCTGCCAGGTGTGTCCCCCTCCCCCCAAAACAACCAGAAAAAATATATAAGATAGTGTATATATACCTATATTCTCTGCACTATTTATAGTCAATCTATTAACTGAAAGCAATATTGATCTGAAAGCAATCCAAATTTCCAATGATGAGTGAATAAAGAAATTACAGAATATGCTATCTCCAAAACTCACTGCCTTTTAGAAGTTGACCCCCCTATAGAGCTGGAGAGAAAATTCAATGGGGATGGCACTTGCCTTGCATGTGGACAACCTGGTTTGATCTCTGGTGTCTATATGATCCCTTAAGTTCTGTCAGAAATAATTCCTGAGTGCAAAGCCAGGAATTATTTCTAAGCATCAACCAGGTCTGACCCAAAAACAAAAACAAAATAAGAATAACAAAACAACAACAACAAAAGAACTTAGGTCTCACTATCCCAGGCTCAAACTCACTTAGCCTAATTTATATTTAGCATCATAATGTTTCATATGAACCTGCCCATCCTTCAATCTTCCCGAGGGATACTAGCAACAAATTATTAGGAGTATAATTAGTGAAACTAATAACATATGTTCAAGCTGCTTTACTGGACATCCCTCAATCCCATTGTTGATCAATTTCCCAATCGTGTTGATTCTGTCTCCTAAATTGCTCTCAAGTTATTCATGAACCCACCTTGTCCAAGAAACCCTCATTTCTTTTACGAATGGTAATAGCTTTCCAACTGATTTTTCTACACCCATTCATACTAGAATTCAATGTATTCTCTTTACGGTCAATTTTTAATGTTTCTTCACACATGAGGGAAATAACTTGGCACAATGCCAACTCAGGGTATACATACAGGCAAAGAACTATGGCTTCTTTTCTCATGGTAAATATATCAATCAAATGATGTCATCTTTACCCATGGTGGGCACACTCGGTTCCCAAAGATTCCCAAGTTCTGATAGAAGGGCACCATGAGCTAAGGAAAATAGGCTTTCTCTAAACGTTGGATGAAGCAAAAAAAAAAAACCCAAATGGATTCTACCCTAGTGTATAGAGGGAACACAGCTCTGCAGACAACTTTATTTTACTCCAATAAGGTCGAGTTTGTATTTCTAGCTTCTAGAATTATATTGCTTTCAGCATTTATGGCATTTATTCCTATAACCATAGGAAACTAATGCACCATACCTTAGAATTCAGAGTGCTTCAACTAAATATTTTATTACTTTCTTGTGCCTTTGAGATAAATTCCACAAACCATACAAGGTCTACAAAAATCTTAGAAACCACTCTGCTTGACACAGAATTAGTCCGTTCACCCTCTCTTCCTTTCCTAG
>PVKC010030962.1:0-13233 GCA_004027635.1 Crocidura indochinensis
TGTGTGTGATTTTTTTGTGAAAAGAACAAGAAAACACCAGATAAGGCCATTTTCATGTTTAAAGTTTGGCATTTCTGGTACATGGTTCTGCTGATTTAAGAAGTGGATGATGGTGACCATGAAGTTGTTTTATGCTTTGCCACTTTACCCTGATTAAGCCTTTTAACCCCATCAATGTACCAGGTATTGCCAAGTCCCCCTTCCAAGATAAGTCTTATGGGTATTCCTCAGGTCTATGGCTTCCGGTCCAATAAGAGATCCAACTGTGGGGACACAATTTTTCCATTAACAATACTCTTTCATTACCTAACAAGGCCCTCTTGATGGGTTCCTAATAAACATCCATCTGAAATGTTATCCCAATGGCATGACAAGTTACCATACAAATGAAAGGCAATTTTATCTAATTTCAAATCCAATATAGTTGGAAACTGAGTGAGGGTGAGAGAAAAGAAAAAGTTGTTATACAGAGAAGTAAAATATTTTGCTGAAGGTTATATCCCTGGAGCATATTATGTAAAATTCGCATTCAATTTGCCAAACTTTAAATCACTTTTGTGGAGTATACACTAACCATTTTTTCTCAGACTTGACCTCTGTGTTAGACAATACCCATATTTATATAAGAGCAATGGTGAGAATGAATTTCATTTTTACCCATGTAGGAAGTCTATCAGAACAAAAAAAATAAAGTCACACTCTATCTGCTCACCACCCACTGTCTGCCTCCAGATTTACAGTTTTAGTTGTTTCATTTTTAAGATATTTTTCTTTTCCTTTTCTTTTTTTTTAAGTTCAGTCAGCCATTTTTCAAAGGATTATTTTTCATTTTTTTAATTCTACCACATACAATTTTATTTGTGCAAATAATTACATTTCAATGATTATGATAACTCTTCTGTTCAGATCCCTTCAAGCACAAAGCTCTCCAAACAGTGAATCCTTATGTTTTTGCTTTGTTGATTTACTTGCATTGTTGCTTGAAACTTTATTTATGAGATATTAGGGTGTTTTGGAGTGTTTTCTTTTTCTTTTACTTAAGTCTATTTGTTTATCTCCTGATATCTAAATGTCAAATTTTTTTCAAAGTGATAAAAAATATATAGTGTGTTTTTAGGATAATATTAATCTTGGGTCAAGTTTCCAGTAGGATGAAAAAAAAAGTCTGGTGATGGAGGTAGGATAGTATTTTCTGAGACATCTTAGAAGCCATCACACACTACTATGCAATAATTGCAGCAGCCACTTTGAACAGTAAAAGGACTGATGTGCCTACGTCTGTGGGCAAAACACTATATTAGAAATGCGTCTTCCTCATTTCAATGTAACATGATACTAGGTAGTTTATTGTAGCTAATCAACTTAAGCACACAACCTGTTTTTACCATCCAGTGCACACACCCTGCTTCCCTAAAACCTTTACCCTGTTTTCCTAAACACAGATGCACACACCTTGTTTTGATCTCTCATAACCTACCTGATTGGAAGACACAAAGTCCACATCTTACTCTCATCTTACATTTATATATATATATATATATATATATATATGTATGTATATATATGTATGCATATATACATATATATGGGGAGAGTAAGATATATATGTATATATACATATATATCTCCATTTCCTAGCTACAATAAACTGAGTTACTCTCCTAAAGTGGCTAATGGGTGCTTCTTTGTGAGAACTCTACTCGCCTGAGTTCAGACCTCATCAGTGAATTCTATATCTTGGGATCTGAAATGACTAGCTCATCTGTAGTTTAGGAGATTATATTTTAGCTTAAAGGTTGTAATAGGAAATTTGAACAAAAGTTATAACCTCCATCTTTATAGCACTCCATTTAATTTTATATAATTCCAGAATGGTGTCACTATTACCACAATATGAGCATACACTACACTTAGCAGTAATGTATGGAGGGAGGATAAAAACGATTATAGATTGAGTTGTGGACAACAGGCTAGCTAACTAACAATAATGCAAGTCTGGAGAGGTCCTTCATCATTTATTTTCATGTGGAATGAATTTTTTCTCCTAAGTAAGGATTTCTACGGTTTTCAACTAGAAACAGTATAAGTCAGTTCATTGGGTATGGAAAATAGAAAGCTTTTGAAAGCTGAATCAATTTGATGTGAAAAATGTACACTTTCTCCAGCAGAAAGGAATTAACTCTGGATAGATCTTTAACACAGCCTGGGTATTTATCTATTTTGTCTTTAAAATGTATGCTAATATTGATTGCATATGTTATCCTCTTTACTGTCCCACGTATGAAACAGTACAGTGAAAACTCCTTTATTATTAGCTCTCACCTTTTTATCAGTTGGAGTGATTATAATGTCAGAAAACACAACATTTTGATCTATTAGGATCATTAAAATAACTAAAAAACAACAAAGACCTATCAAAAGAATATGTTCAGGCAATTTGGGAAATAGTATATGAACTGCTTTATATTTAATTTTAATGCACTGCACTTTTTACTATGTATAATAAGGTTCTTTTTAAAATTTTGAAAGTTATTTGTTTTTTTAACAATTAAAAATTTGATTTAATTAACTAGTCATAGTTTTTGATAATTTTATAACCTCACCGCCAAAAACGTTTTGGATTTTTATCAACCCCCCACAAAACAAGAAAATGGAATATAATTATTTATTGCAGACTGTTTCAATTTTTTTAAGTCAGCTGAAATAAAAATTCATATATTAGACCAAAATGCAATATTTAAGTTTACCTGTGTTGAATTTCTCGAAGTGCTGTATTATATTTAATAATAATAATAAGAAAATGTTAATTAAGGTATTGCAATTTGAAAATATATTAAGTACTAATTTTTTCAGAAAACAAGTGCTTATGTTAATTGCTTACTGTCCACCCCTGTTCTAGGAATTAAGGATGCAAAGTTGAAACTGTTGTGCTAAACCTATGAATTTTACTAGGACAAATTCATTATAAGCCAATGCAAAATAAATTAAAATGTAATAATATTTTTATTAAGTGGTGTTAAAAGGGAAAATAATGTGCATTTTTGCATTCCAGAATATGTTATCCTAAAATAATATGAGCAATATAGAGAAAATAGTTGTGATTAAAGAGTAAGTAAAAGATAATTGGAAAAAAATCGGTGTAAAAATGAGTATAGGAAGGAGCATAAAAAGCAATGCTTATGAACTAATCGAGGCAAGAACATTATGGTTCAAAATGGTCCTGAAAAGGAGCAATTTCTGAGCATAGAGCCAGGAGTAACCCCCTGAACACTGCTGGGTGGGACCCAAAAACCAGAAAAAAAAAAAAAAAGAAGAGACAGAGACAAGAAACACAAAATAATCTTTTTCTTTTCTTTTTAAATTTTTCTTATTACTCTTTTATTTTTCTCTTCTGTCATCTAGTTTTTGTCGACTTCCTTATTTTGGTATAGATATTTAAGTAGTTGTCCACTTTTTTATTTATATATTTACTCTTTCTTCTTTTCTCTTCTTCCTTTTTGCGCTCTGAATGTTTTTTACCTCAAGATCATGGCAACTATGTGGTGCATATCTATATTGCCCCACTGCTCACTGGATATCTTATTTGATATGTCTTTGTGAAATGTTGTGGTGTTTCACCTTCTTTTTTCCCTTTCGTCTCTCAAACCGAGGATGAGAGCCTCTAGAAGGACTATGCCCATTGTTGGCGTAATGTTCCCCCCATTCTATTACCTTACTCTTCCCCAAACAAAACCACAGAACTCGAACGATCTAGTCCCGCCTCCCAGTTAGAGGGAGAAGTAATGGAGGCACAAAAGACCAAACAGTTATCAGATCACCAAGTAATAAACTAGACACAGAGGGGGTCACTCAATCTAGAAGCCCCTCCTGGGGAGAGGGTGGAGGATAGGGGAGGCAGGGTGGGAACGGAGGTGGAGGGAGGACAACTCGGTGATAGGAATTCCCCTGATTCAATGTTAACATGTACCTGGAACATTACTGTGAACGATATGTAAACCACTATGATTAAAATAAAAATTATATTAAAAAACGGTCCTGAAAAGAATAGCAAAAAAATTCTAAATTTATCATACAATTCATGGATAGCATTTGATGCTTCCTTGAGAAAATAAATGTAAGTTTAATTTTCATTTTATATTTCATCTAACATTAGAGAAAATATTATTTTAGGATAAACTAGCTAGAATGATGTAAGCCTATTAGGAAAAATTATGTTGAATTAGAGTAATTTATAATAGTTAGAAATGTATAAATATATTCTGTTATTTTTTTTTCTCTAAAGAGACCAGCAGTGAATATTTTAAACAAACTCTTTGTTAATTATCTTGGTGTATCAAGAAAGCAGTCACAGCAGCAATGACATAAAATGTCATGTAAGATTAATATGACTTTGAGAAGTAGCTCACTGTGTCAGTGAGCCTTGATATAAACAGAGCACATCTATAGAGCAATAATTGACTGTGCATTTGGAACTTTCTATTATAAGTATTACTATAAGCCCATAAAGTCAGAGGTGCCTATATGTAGTGATAGAAGAGAATTATGTAAAATTGATTATACATGCTGATTTATTAGGAGATAAAAATACTGGGGTTTCATTTGTAATTTTAACAAAGGAGTTCATACTGCATTGAATGCATAGAATCATTTTATAGAAAAAGTTATATGAATGTTGCAAAACTATAGATCATTTCTATTTACAGTACGATGCTAAGAAATATCTCTTTGTTGTTTTGTTTTGCATCTCCCTGATGATGTGTGTTATAGAGCACCACACTAATCCCTGATAGTATTGTGGAGAATTTTTTTGTGTGCCTTTGGTTATTTATATTTATTCTTTGAGAAAATGTTTGCTCATTTCTTCTCATATTTGGTCTATCATCTTTTTAATGGGGTTAGATTATTTTTTTCTTATTAAATTCTATTATTAATTATTCTTATTCTTGTTATTTTTTCATTAAATTCTGTCAGTATCTTGTATATTTTAGATTTTAGCCCCTTATCTAATGGGTATTGGGTGAATAGTTTCTCCCATTCTGTGGAATTTTTTGTGTGTTGTAGTCTGTTTCTGTTTTTTTTTTTTTTTTTTTTTTTTTTTTTTTTTTTTTTTTTTTTTTTTTTTTTTTTTTTTTTTTTTTTTTTTTTTTTTTTTTTTTTTTTTTTTTTTTTTTTTTTTTTTTTAAGTGCAGAAGCTTAATGTAGTTTAATGTAGTCCCATTTGTTTATCTTTCCTTTTACTTTCTTGGACAGTGATGTTTCCTCCTTGAAGATGCCTTTAGTCTTAATGTCAGAGTGCACTGCCTATGTTCTTTTCTATATACATTAAGGTTTCAGGTCTGATATGCAGGTCTGTAATTCATTTGGCTGTGACCTTTGTGCAAGGTGTTAGACAGAGGTCTGAGTTCACTTTTTTGTATTTGGCTGACCAGTTGTCCTAACATCAATTATTGAAGAGGCTTTTCTTTTTCCACTTTGTGCTTTTTGCCACTTTATCAAAGATTAATTGATTTTATGTATGGGAAATATTCTCTGAAGACTCAAGAATATTCCATTAACCTGTGAGTCTGTCATTATTCCAATGCCATGATGTTTTAAAGACTATTGCTTTGCAATAAAATTTAAAATTGGAGCAAGTAATTCTACCATCTTCTTTTCCCTAAGGGTTTCTTTAGCTAATTTGGAAATTTATTGTTCCAAAATTAATTTCAGGAATGTTTGATCAACTTCATTAAAGAATATCATGGCTATCCTTAGTGGTGTCATAGGTATCATGCCACAAAAACTGACACAGATCATAAAGAACAAGAACAAGTGCTTATGGAGATTTGGGGAGAAAGGAACATTCATTCATTGCTTATAGATATGCCATCTTTTTCAGCCTTTCTGGAAAACAATATGGATATTTCTCAAGAAACTGGAAATTGAGCTCCAATATGATCTAGCAATAGGAACACAAAAACAAAATACAAAAATGGCCTCTGTATGCCTATGTTCATTGCAGTTCTATTTATCGTAGCTGGAATCAAGAAACAACTCAGATGCTGACAACAGATGAGTGTCTAAAGAAACTTATATCAGTTATATCTATATTTTAAAAAACAAGATTTCATCATTTCTAATATCTAAGTATAATTCCATTGTCTCCATTTAAACCATGTATTCATTATTAATTTATATTCAACTGGGTGCTTATTTTTTCAAATTTATTCTAAATAACATATTGAACAAAGGTTTTAAGATAAGTATTTGAATTAGTTTTTTTGTATATACTTCAGCAAGTTACTAGAGAAAGAATTGTTTATTATATTGTAGTCCTGCCTATGAAATTGTTTAAAATTATTTGATTACACATCCTAAAGACTTAGGAGTAATAATGACTACAATAGGCAGAACTTAGGGGAGCAATAGGTGCTAGGCATCAAATTCAGGCCTCAAACATATATGATATGCTCTCTATTACTTGAGTCATATCTTTTACCTCTATTTTTACATTTTTTGAATACAACTGTATACTATTTCTATTAAGTTTTGATAAATATACATTCCCATCAACAATGAAGGAGGGTTCATATTTCTTTAAAAACACAATAATACATGCTTTGTCTGGTCTTTGTTTTTTAACATACACTATGTTACCTGCCTTTTTTATTTTTATTTTTCTGATAACAATTGAAATTATGGATTGTTTTCCATGTTCCCACTGAAAAACTTATTTGGAGAAGTGTCATCTTAGTTTTTTTTCCATATCCTGATGGAACTCTGCTATTGAGGTTTTCAAAGTATTATTACATATTAATATAATATACAAATATTATATTCCATAGAGTACAGTGTGTTTTGTTGTTTTATGATTGCTTCTATTTACAAGTAAATGATTTTTTAATTCAATGTAGTCTCATTTGTTTATATTTTCTCTTGTTTTTTGTTTTCTTAGCCAATTGATTTGAATTATTGAATGTATTGCTAAAATATCATGCTGTATTTTGTGTGTTTCTTCAATAGATTTTATGGATTTGGGGCTAATTTCCATGTCTTTTACCCACTTAGTTACATTTTGTGCATGAAAAGAAAGAGGGAACTCTTTCTTTCTAATAATTTTATATGAATTTCCAATTTTCTCACAATGTCTAGGTCAGTTTTTTTCTCTTATGTTCTCGACTCCTACATACATACATTTGAAAGTTTATTTTGGGGATCTCGGTTCTATTCTCTAGGCTTGTTTGTATGATTTAAGTTTGCTATTATAATACCATTTAGAGTTTTCTAGCTCTATAGAGTAAAATTAGGGGGTGTGATGCTTGCATCTTTTTTCCCAAGTACTTTATCAGTTTTAAGTCTTGGTACTTACAAATTCAATGTTAATTCTATATCTTTGAATTTAAATATTATTGACACCTAAATAAAGCAAATTACTTATGTTTTATCAGTGTTGTATGACAGAAGAACCAGAAATAAATTTTACGAAATAGCCCCTTGGATAGAGAGAGCAGGAAAACCTTTTAACATGAAGGCACACACAGAAAGATAACTTTCCTTAAAGGAGACTCCTGTCAGATTCATTCCATTACCAATTCACTCCAATGTTGTGAGCAGCTCATTCATAATCATACACCATCTGCTAGCACTCAGGACTCCAGAGCAGTGGGTATATCTACTGGGGTAGATATACTTGGCAGGTTGTTAGTTACAAAAAGCATCTATTGGCTACAAGTTTTACCAATTGGAAAAAATCAGGTTATTCTCCCTTCTGCACTGTCTCAAGTACTTGTTACTGGACTTTTTGAGTCTGTAGTTGCTTATAATTTCTGATCACCCAGCATTCAGTAGTAGAATTGAGGCACTTTTATTTTAGCCTTTGAATTTTTTCCAGAACATATATTAAACAATATTTATCATTTTGTTAAAGATTAGAGGAGGAGAAAGATATATGAGGGGAACCTCCTCTGCTATTCTAACTACAAGTTAAAATTTAAAAGTATTGGGGCCGGGCGGTGGCGCTGGAGCTAAGGTGCTTCCCTGCCTGTGCTAACCTAGGATGGACCACGGTTCGATCCCCTGGTTCCCCATATGGTCCCCCGTGCCTGCCAGGAGCGACTTCTGAGCGAATAGCCAGAAGTAACCCCTGAGCGTCACTGGGTGTGGCCCAAAAACCAAAAACCAAAAAAAAAAAAAAAAAAAAAAAATTTAAAAGTATTAGGGGTTTCAATCCACCATTGCTATTTTATATATTTATATCTACATATATATTTAAATATAATAGAAATATAAGGCAAAAAATAGAAATTAAAATTTAGCTGATAGAAATATATGAATACATGCAAAGTACACAGCTGGTCATTCATAATTTGTGCATGGTCTACTTTTTACTACTAGAATTTATTATACTTATTCACATGGAATTGTAAACTGGATACCTATACAGGCACTAAATTCAATGAACCATTAAACAAGTGACAATAATCATGATAGTCTCTCTGAATATTAATTAGCACACAGACACATTTTGGAGTCACCACCAGTGTAAATCCTAGACTTGGAGAATATTATATTAAAATCTATGTTGCAAATGGAAAATAAAATTATCTGTATATTAATAACTGAATTAAGTAGATGAATATTTGAATTTAACATTAGCATATGCTATGTATGATTCTTTTTATTAGTTGTACCTTTAGATACTAAATTTTATGGAAGACTTTCTTATGGTTAATTTTATTTTCTTTTGCAAATACACAATGTATAATGTTTCATGTAAAATTTTGTAGAATTAAAAAGTTTGAATTTTTATAATAGCTATCAATACTTAAAAATATATGTGATTATTCTGTAAAGGTGATTGTTATACCATTGTATTTATCTAAACAACATAAAATAGATTCTCTGAACATTTCTAGGTTATTGGTTCAAAAAGTGTAGATATTATGATTCAAATTTACTAAGTTTAAGCTATTTTTTTCTAATTTTTAAGGTACATAGTGACAATGAAAAAGGGTAATTTCACCACCAGTGTTGACCTCCCTCTGCCCGTGTTCCCAGCATGCATTCCACACCTCCACCCTTAGCCTACTGAACTGCTAGTGTAACAGGTCCTTTTTGTGAATAGCTTGTTGTAGTTTGGGTCTCTTGATTCTATTCTTGTTGACTTTGGGTTGAGTATTTAGGTCTGAACATTTTTTATTTTCACTCAATGCTCATGACACTGTTGTGCCCTCATACCATCCACTTTTTTTTCTCAATTTAAAGAAAAACATAAAAATATGGTGCAGAACAAGATTCCTGTTCTTTGGTTCTGTTAACAAAAAGAAAGAAAAAAAAACAGAAAAAAGAAAGCAGCAGGAGCCCCTCTCTAGAAACTACAAATATACATTTAAAAGAATAAAAAAAAGGAAGAAAAGAAAAGGAAAAATGGGTGGGGGACAGGCTGGTGTGGCAAGGGTTGGTTTTTGTTTTCTATTTTTTTTAGTTTTTATTTTTTGGAATAGGCATAGCAAGCTTTGGGAAAATTAGAAAGGAAACATCCTTGGCGTAAGTGATACTGGGTGTCCCCACTGTTGATGCATGCTGCAATGAGACCAATTACTGACTCCTGATGTGTTCATTGTTGAACTCCAAGGTATTTCTTTTTTTGTTTGTTTGTTTGTTTTTAGGGGTCACACCCAGCCGCCCTCAGGGATTCCTCCTGGCTCTAAGCTCAGAAATCGCTCCTGGCAGGCTCGGGGACCATATGGGATGCTGGGATTTGAACCACCATCCTTCAGCATTCAAGGCAAACACTTGCTATCTCTCCAACCCCTATTTCTAAATGGTGTCAGAAAATGTTCTGCTCAATTGTGGTTGTCATTTGGAAATAAACACACTAAGAGGTAGGAATAACTATTAAGGAACATACATTATTCTTTAATCACATACAAAGAAACAAAACGAAAATAATATAAAGAAACATACAACGAGAATACATATAAATAAACATGAAAAGAAAATAAATATATCCTCAATAAGTCTTTTGAGATAGTGCTGGGTTGGGGGTGAGATCCAGGGCATATTTTCATCCTACAACGTGCTCTTATTGAGTCTGAAAAATGGTTTGCATCAGTAAAGGATCAGGAAGCGTCTTCGATTTGGTGGTCCTTTTGGAGCTGAATCTGTAGCATACAACAGTCTATGTTGAGGGGAGTGTGTGAGAAAAAGAGCTGCAAAGAATGAGTCAGGAGGAGTGGTCGTTGCAACTTCTAATCAGCCTGCTATATAGTATTCCATTACGTATTTGTACCACATCTTCATGATCCACTAATCTGTTATTGGACATCTAGATTTGTTTATGCCATTGATAATAATCTCTATGTCTCCATTTACAGTGGTGATACAGTAGGCCTGCCAGATGAATTTTCTTAATTTTCTTGGTGCAGATCACTTGATAATCCTATGGAATTCCATCAAATGATCCATGGGGAAGCTTTACCCTTGTGTGAAGAGATATTTCTGAAATTCATGTCATGGTACTGACATTATATTCCCTTTATATTATTTAACCTAAATATTATTTTTCCCTTGTATATTTGCAACCCAAATTATGGCCTCAAAAATCCTTTTGTCCATAGAATTTTCAGTACCGAGATGGTTTTCTTTTCTCTGTCAGCTCTATATTATATCAAAAAGCCTGGTCAAAAACTTAGCTCTGATCATCGAAACTTCTGTACAAATGTGCAAAATTTACAATCCTATGACTTGACTCTCTTTTACTCAAAAGCCATTTTCCCCTGTTAGTCTGCAGAATTTATCAGACTGGTTTTGCTCTCAAATATTAGTTAAGCAGTTTCTGCTTTTTGATATGCTAACTCACTCCCTTCTAACTCAGAACTTCTCAAATAGATCTTTATCACCTGAGCAGCCTAGCCAGTTAGATTGTTATGTATATCCAACAGGCCTACTGCTAATATTTCTGTTTTTTCTAAAATTCCTGCTCTTTGTCAATGCAGAAATTTCTTTCATGCCCATGACTATATTATCCCTTTAAATACTCCTAACATTGAGATTAAATTTGGAACATTTGCCAGAACATGTTTCCTCATACATTCATCGTGTGGTCTCATATCTTTATATTTTTCCATATGCCGGTTCTTGTTTTACCCACTTCTGAAGGAAATTATTGAAATTCTGCTAGTGCTGCTGGACAGAAGCCATCCATAACATAAGTTGATTCTAAGTCTTGGCTATTATACAGAGTACTACATTTAATAGTGGTTTATAAACATACTTTTAAATGAATGTCTTTCTATCCAGGGATAGATACTCAAGAGCAGGATTTCTCGGCCCATTGGCTGCTCAATTTTGAGATTACTGAGAACCCTCCATAATGTTTTCCATAGGGTAGGACCCTGCAGCATTCCCACCAATAGAAAATGAGAGTTCCTTTCTTCCTGTTCTCATTATTTTTTGATATGCGCCATCCTCATTGTTGTCTTGATTTGGATTTCCCTAATGATGAGTGATCGTGAACATGATTTCATGTATCTATTGACCATCTGTTGTTCTTCCTCATAGAAATGTCAATTCATTTTTCCCCAGTTTATGATTTTAAATAGTTTGTGCTGAGTCTGTGCCCTTAGTCACGCATTATAATATCTATTTATTTGAGAAGTTACAGCCAATAATGGCAAGGAACTAATAAAAGTTCACGTTATACATACCATATTATAGCGTAAAATTTTCTACATAATTCTAAGACATTAATAGTTATAAATAAGATAACATTTATAACAAATGCAAACTTAAAATTAAATTAATTTTAGTTCTAACTAGATTTTATGTCATTCTTTTTACTGTATTTGCATTTTATGGATTATTTTTAAATTTAAGTGGCATGAGATAAAATATTAAATATTTTTTTGATTATGTTATGTTTCCTTGGAGAACTAAGTGATTACAAATAAACAAATGTTAAATTGAGAATAATATGTCATTAGTTTGAGGCTTGGATATTATTAAAATAAAGTTATTTATTAGTTTAGTATAGGTCAGGGGTCCTCAAACTTTTTAAACAGGGGGCCAGTTCACTGTCCCTCAGATCGCTGGAGGATGGACTATAGTAAAAACAAAAACTATGAACAAATTCCTATGTACACTGCATATATCTTATTTTGAAGTGAAGAAACAAAATGGGAACAAATACAGTATGTGGATCGCGGGCCATAATTTGAGGACCACTGCTATAGGTTAAGGGGTAGTATAAATGTGCTTTCTGATATTTTGAATAGATAGTCCAAGAGTTCTTTAAGGGTTACTATAAGAATTTGATCAGGGTTGGATAAGATTGGAGGTATAGAGCTGTTAAACTTCTGATGTAGCTTTGGTTATTTTTTGTTTGTTTGTTTGTTTGTTTGCTTTTGGGACACACCTGGTTACTGTCAGGTTTTACCCCTACTATGTGCTCAGAAATTGCTCCTGACTTTGGGAAACATGATATTCTGAGGATTGAACCTAGGTTCATTTTGGGTCAGTTGCATTCAAGTTGAGATAAAATTATTTTTAAAGAAGAGTTGACAGCAAAATTGATAACTAGACCAAACCTAAATATAACAAGGAAAGGCTAATTCTATAAATCAAATAACTAATGATAGTAGTTAAACTCAAACTATGTTTAAAATAGCCTTCATTATATCAATAATATACCTTAATATCAAGGGAATAAACTTTGCTACAAAAGGAACAGAGTGGCGGGATGGATCAGGAAGCAGAATCCATCCATTTGCTCCTTACAGGAAATATCTTAAAGCACAGGATTGACACAGTCTTAGAGTGAAAGAATGAAAAATAATTATACAAACTGATGTGTATTAAGAACAACAAAACATACGAGAGCCACAGTTAAATCAGACCAAATTACATTCGATAAATTATTACTTACAGCCAAGAGAACAAAAGTCAAGAGATCAATCTCCCATAACTGAATTAAGAGAAACTAAAATACTTAAATAAATCAAGAACAAACAAGGGAGTTGAAACTTTATTTTATAATCTAAGATCATAAGTCCTGGAACAGATAATTTTCTGATTTTATCAAAGATTCAGAGATTTACAATAGTTGATCCTTAAAATTTTCCAACATATCAAAGGAAAAGGAATCCTTTCTAACATTTTCTGCAAAGCTATATTGCACTCTAAGTTGATAAAGATGTTAGCAAAAAAGAAAACTTCAATCTAATCTTCATATTGAAAATTGATGCAAAAATTTTC
>PVKC010030963.1:0-14674 GCA_004027635.1 Crocidura indochinensis
GAGAGTTTTACCTATGTGTTGTTCTATATATCTTATGGTTTCAGGTCTGATATCAAGGTCTTTAATCCACTTGGATTTTACCTTCATACATAGTGTTAGCTGGGGGTCTGAGTTCACTTTATTTGCAAGTGGCTAACTAGTTGTGCCAATGCCACTTGTTGGCACAACCACAACACCACTTGTTGACTTTCCTTGCTCCATTTAGAATTTCTTGGTCCTTTATTAAAAACTAGGTGATTGTATGTCTAGAAACATTCTCTGAATACTCAAGACTATTTCACTGATCTGGGGGGTCTGTCCTTATTCCAAAACCATGCTGTTTTGATAAATATTGCTTTGTAATACAGTTTAAAGTTAGGGAAAGTAATGCCACCTATATTCCTTTTGCAAAGAATTTCTTTAGCTATTTTAGTGTGTTTATTGTTCCAAATGAATTTCACAAGGGTTTGATCCACTTCTTTGAAGAATGTCTTGGGTATATTTAGAGGGATAACATTAAATCAGTACAATGATTTGTGGATTATTGCCATTTTAATTACATTAATCCTGTCAAAATCCTCCCCCTCCCATACAAAGCGGGGTATGTGTTTCAATTTCCATGTGCCCTCTCTTATTTATTGGAGTAGGGTTTTATAGTTTTCTTTGTATAGGTATTCACATCTTTAGTCAAGTTGACTCCAAGATATTTGAGTTTGTGTGATACTACTGTGAATGGGGTTATTTTCTTAATGTCCATTTCTTTCCTATCATTATTGGTGCATCAAAAGACCATTGACTTCTGTGTGTTAATTTGGTACCCTGCCACATTGCTATATAAATCTACTGTTTCGAGAAGTTTTTTGTAGAAACTTTAGGGTTTTCTAAATAGAGAATCATGTCATCTGCAAACAGTGAGAGCTTGACTTCTGCCTTTCCTATCTGGATTCCCTTGATATCTTTTTCTTGCCCTATTACTATAGCAAGTGCTTCCAGTGCTATGTTGAATAGGAGTGGTGAGAAAGGACAGCCTTGCTTGTGCCAGAATTTAGAGGGAAGGCTTTTATTTTTTCACCATTGAGGATAATATTTGCCATTGGCTTGTGCTTTATGGTCTTATCTAAATTTCATCCCATCTTGCTGAGAGCTTTTTTTTTTTATTATCAAAAATGGGCATTGGACCTTATGAAATGCTGTCTCTGCATCTATTGATTTGATCATGTGATTTTCATTTTTCTTGTTGTTGATGTGTGTATTATGTTGATAGACTTATGGAAGTTAAACCATCCTCATATTCCTGATATGAAACCTACTTGATTGTAGTGAATGATTTTCTTGATGAGGCATTGGAACCTATTTGCCAGTATTTTGCTGAGGATATTTGCATCTGTGTTCATCAGGGATATTGGTCTGTAATTTTCTTTTTTGGCACAATCTCTGTCTGGTTTGGGTATTAAGGTAATGTTATCTTCATAAAAGCTATTTGGAAGTGTTCCCGCTTTTTCAATTTCACAAAAGAGCCTGACTAGGATTGGTAGTATTTCCTCTGGGAAGGTTTAAAAAATTCATTAGTGAATACATCTGGGCCTGGGCTTTTGTTTTTGGGCAAACATTTCAATTACCATTTTAATTTCTTCAATAGTGATGGAGCTGCTTAGATATTCCACAACCTCCTTATTCAACCAGGGAAGGTTATGAGTTCAAGAATTATCTAATTCTTCTAGCATCTCATGTTTAGTGGTATTGAGTTTCTCAAAGTAGTCTCTAATTACCCTTTGAATCTCTGCAATATCTGTAGTAATCTTTCCCTTTTTCATTTCTAATACATTTCTAATAATTCATTTCTAATATCAAGTTTCTTTCTCTCTCTTTCCTTGTGAGTTTTGCCAGTGGTCTATCAATCTTGTTTATTTATTCAAAGAACCGATTTCTGCTTTCTTTGATCTTTCAGATTGTTTTTTAGGTTTCCACTTCATTGATTTCTGTTATCGGCTTTGTTATTTCCTCTGTCTCCCTATTTTTGGTTCTAATTGTTGATCATTTTCTAATTTTATAAGCTTTGTCACTAAGCTATTCAGGTATGCCCCTTCTTCCTTTCTGATGTGTGCTTGCAAAGATATAAATATTCCTCTCACTCCCTTTTGTGCTGTGTCTCATGGATTATGATAGTTTCTTATTTGTCATTTGTTTCCAGGAAAATTTTGATTTCCTCTTTGATTTCAGCTACTCTTTGTAGTAAAGTTTTTTCTACCATGTCCCTTAGTAGTTCACACCTAATTTCAGAGCCTTGTGATCAGCAAAGTTAGCCTACAAAATTTCTATTCTATTGATTTTATGAGATGTGTTTTATGTGCTAGCATGTGGTCTATCCTGGAAAATGACCCATGTACATTGGAGAAGAATGTGTATCCAGGTTTCTGGGTATGAAGTGTCCTATAAATATCTACTAGTCCTCTTTCTTCCATTC
Source organism: Crocidura indochinensis (assembly GCA_004027635.1). Taxonomy (NCBI): domain Eukaryota; kingdom Metazoa; phylum Chordata; class Mammalia; order Eulipotyphla; family Soricidae; genus Crocidura; species Crocidura indochinensis. The sequence goes on from PVKC010030963.1 coordinate 2,444, forward strand.
TCTTCTCAGAGCTAGTATATTTTGTTGAGTTTCAGTCTGGTTGAACTATCAAGTGTTGACAGGGTCATGTTGAATCTCTCATAATTATTGTGTTATCATTGATATCCTCCTTCAAATTTGTCAATAATTGTATTAGATATTTTGCTGGTCTCTCTTTGGGTACAAATATGTTTAGTAGTACAATTTCTTCTTGTTGCATATATCACTTGATTAGTACGAAGTGATAAATTTGTTACTTACAACTTTTTTGAGTATAAAATTTGTGTCGACTAATATTAATATGGCCACCCCAGCTTTTTAAATGGTGTTTTTGCTTTAGATGACTTTCCTACAGCCTTTTCTCTTCTTTCTTTCTTTCTTTCTTTCTTTCTTTCTTTCTTTCTTTCTTTCTTTCTTTCTTTCTTTCTTTCTTTCTTTCTTTCTTTCTTTCTTTCTTTCTTTCTTTCCTTTCTTTCTTGTTCTTCTCCTCATCCTCCTTTCTTCCTTCCTCCCTTCCTTCTTTTCTTCCTGACATTTTTATTGAACCTTAGTACAATACATGAATTGTTTTTATCAGTCTCATTTTTCTGTTCTTTTCTAAAAAACTAAGAAAAAATGCAAATAAATAATGGAAGTCAAGGGCCAAGTCGTTTCAGGGCCAAGTCTTTTCTGGCGCATTGGTGGAAATAAAAAAAAAAAAGACAGAACTAAATATCCAAGCCAAAGTCAACAACAATAGAAGTAATTGACCTAAACTATAACAATCTAAACTTAAAATGAACCTCTTTTACTGGCATGCCAAAGAGCAAAGGCTGCTATTATAGCAGAACTTTGGGAACATTGGTGGAGGGAGGTTGACACTATTGGTGGGATTGCCCTTGATTCATAGTATGTCTGAAATCCAACTATGAAGGATTTGTAAATCACAATGGTTTTTATAAATAACAATTTAAAACAATGTGATATGTATCAATTCAGAATATGGAAAAAGCTGGTCTGAGACTGTTGAATAAACAATCTAACCTTTGACATATTTGCAGCCAACTTTTACTGTACTTATGCAAAATACAACCACTTAAATAAATTCTGACTGGGATTTCTGTCTTTAAACTTTTGTATCCTTACTCAATTTTTTTTGTTTGTTTTATATAGAACGGGTAAAATTGTAAAATTTCTTCCAGCTATTAATCAAAAACAAAAGTTTTCCCTATCTTCCTCTTTCCTTTTAGTATCCCTTTGATATGTAAAAGTCCACCTTGATTTTACTCCATCTTCCCCCAATCAGGTGAATTTTGTACTGGGAGAATAAGGAAAAGTCAGATTGATATGTAGCACAGAGAAATCACAAGGCAAGAAGCCACTGACTCCATGACTCTCTCCTGATTGACTTGGTATTTTTAGTTTATCATGGTACCAGCTCAGACCCAACAACCTACTGGTGAAAATATTGTGTTTGGAGTAATTTCACAAAGTTGAGATTATTTTACATTTCTTTAAAGTATTTAGTGTCTTTATTTCTCTGTGTTCTTAAGCTGCTATACATGTTTTGTATTATTATCTAAGGCTGAGATTAGTAGACCTATCTCAAGAATTTGAAACATTCTGACATAGGGCCAGTGATAGCACAGCAGGTAGGGCATTTGCCTTGTGCACAGTTGACTGGTGTTTGATCTCCAGCATCCCTTATAGTCCTGAGACTGCCAGGAATAATCTCTGAGCACAGAGTCACAAGGAACCTATGAGCACCATCAGATATGGCCCAGAAACCAAAACAAACAAACAAAAAATTTCTTACAGCACAACTTTATACACTAGACTATGGAAAGTGTCAAGCAAACAAAGATAGATGAAATAAGCTTATGGTATCCAGAGTAATGACTAGCAAGCCAGTCTTGTAAGCATTAGATAATATTTTGGTAATAGAAAGAAATAGTATACTTGGGAATATAAGATTTAAAGACCTAACTTCAAACTTAGGTTTGAGATAGGATATTGATCATAATTGATGAGATATTTAAATTGCTATTGGAGTTTGCAATAGATGCTGCATCTATACCCAAAATATCTTGAGGATTTTACAACTATTTCACAAACCACACAATTTTGATGAAAGGATATATGTATTCTTTGTCAAATAATAAAAAATGTATAAATCTTGGGTGGAGGAATACAAAGATAAGACAAAAGCTCACTTCTGAGCATCAAAAATTAGAAAAAGGGACTGGAGAGATAGCACAATGGTGTTTGCCTCACAAGCAGCCGATCCAGGACCTAAAGTGGTTGGTTTTCGGCATTCCATATGGTCCCCCGTGCCTGCCAGGAACTATTTCTTAGCAGATAGCCAGGAGTAACCCCTGAGCACCAACAGGTGTGGCCCAAAAACAAAAACAAAAAAAATTAGAAAAAATGATAGATCAATGGAATAAATTAGAGCAAATTCTGGTTCAAACACAGCAATACTTCCTTTTCTTTTCTTCAAAATAAACCCCACAATTTTTAGTTTCATATTAAAATGAGATCCTGCCTAAATCTCCACAGTAATCTTTCATTCCCTTCCTTATCTCAATTGCTACAATTACCCTAATCAGACACACTGTCACAGTCCCTGTCTCTGTTACTTTGTCTCTTCTCTCCCAAAACACCTAAAATTATCTGCCCCAAATTTTACCCTAGCCTGCCAGACAAATTACCTCATAAAAGACTTTTTCTAACAACTTTTCTGAGTCAATCCAATTCCCTAAGTGAAAATTATTAGTTTATATACTCCATGCTTTAGTATATCTTTATTGTATACTATTACAATTTGTATTTGTAATTCATGCATTTCTTTCTTTCTAAATACCATATAATTCAGAGAAAAGTTTACAGCTTATTTATTTCTTGACCTCCAACACTCAAAATGAGTAAAGTGATAAATTAATAGTTAAGCAATGAACACAGTTCTTCAACCTTGAATGTACTTGGAGTTATTTCGGAAGGGCATAAAAATTCCCATGACTAGTTGTAGCCATGGTGAACTGAATCAGAACCTCTGAGAATTTATTACCATGCAGCATTGATTTTCACTGAAGAAAATTGCGAAGTGTAGTCAAGATTGAAACTTAAGAATCCAGAAAGTTGGGGTCCGGGAGATAGCATGGAGGTAAGGCGTTTGCCTTTGATGCAAAAGGTCATCGGTTTGAATCCCGGTGCCCCATATAGTCCCCCATGCCTGCCAGGAGCAATTTCTGAGCATGGAGCCAGGAGTAGCCCCTGAGGACTGCCGGGTGTGACACCCCCCCCAAAAAAAAAAAAGAAAAAAAAAGAATCCAGAAAGTTATGACAAACTTGGTTTAAATTATGTACTGTATTTCTGATGAGAGCTCAGTTGGATGAATGTGTGTTTTATATAAAAGAGGACATGGGTTCAAACCCTGATACAATAATAAAGAATAAGCAGTATAAAAGTGGAACAAAATAAGTGTAGACCATTAGAACATAAATAATTTTATGATTTTCTCTGTTGTCAGTTTAATTAATAAATATATATTCTCTGTGGTATTTTTTGAATAATCATCTAACAAAAATCCTACTTAATATTTTGTAATACAATGTTTTCTAATACATGCTCCTTTGGAACACTATATTCTTTTTTTTTAAATTTTATTATGAAGTTCATTACACAGGATTATTTACGGTACATAGTGACAATGAATAAAGGGCATTCCCACCACCAGTGTTGTCCTCCCTCCACTCCCATTTCCAGCATGTCACCCATATCTCCCTCCTTTACCCCCAACCTCCCCCAGAATACTAGTGTAACTTGTTTCCACTTTATAGCTTGCTGTAGGTTGGGGGAACACTATATTCTTATTTTAAAATCTTTTAATCTTCCAATGTGATGACAGCGCAAGTTATTTTTCCTTTTAAGAAATTAGGTGATGATAGGAGAGCAAGAAACAACATAATTTAAGTGGAGAGGAAAAGGATTTGAAGGAAGATTATTAATCTTTAAAATAAAGTAAACTTCATCACATATTCAGGATGAAAAGTGGAGATACTGAAGATGAGATACATTAAAGATGTTCTTAAAAGCTTTGATGACAACCTATAAAGTATGTGGATTGAGTTTATATAAGCAGAGTAGAATTATGGTTTCCAAGGGCTAAAGTGTAGGGAAGGCTGGAGATTTTGTCAAAGGTAAAACTTTTGGTGATTTAGAGGTAATCATTTTGTGATAATTCAAATGTAGTTTTATTACTATAGTTTATATTTTATTGTATATATGACATTTGTTGAGAAAATGGCTTTAAATTGTTCTCATCTCATATACAAATGACAACAATGTAAGTAATAGCTGCATAAATCAGCAAAATTGTGTGAATCATTTCATAGTATATATATGATTCAAATCTTCACGTTGCACATCTTAAACAGATATGAGTATGCACATATTTAGTAAATCATAACATGTATTTATTTTATTTTATCGTTAGGTTTGGGAGTCACACCTGGTGGCACTAACAGGTTATTCCTGGCTCTGCACTCAAAAATCCCTCCTGGCAGGCTCAGGGACTATATGGAATGCCGGGAATAGAACCAGGGGCAGGAGTGGGGGGAAGGTTGGCCCTGTGTTGGTGCGTGCAAGGCAAATACCTTACTGCTGTGTTATCACTCTAGCCCCATAACAAGTGGGACAAGAGGACATAGTTGGACAAAGGTTGGATTTTTACCCCCTCAGGGCTTCCTTCTATACTGATAACCCTACAGTGTCCATAAGTGAGCAGTGGTCCAGCACTGGAATCACAAAAATAATACTAAGTTCTTAAGTTTCAAGTTTAGCATTTTTCTATGACAAGAACAATAGGTAACTATTCCATTTGGCATTCCTAAAATTAACCCATGCAAGAAGTGATATTTGATTGGCTTTTTAAACCTCAGTACAACTTACTAGGAATACAAGTAGGGAAATACCCAGAAAACTGAAATGACCACAGATGGTACTCAGTGGCAAGTACCTGACTTGCATTCCTAAGGTTCCTAAATTTAATTTAAGCACCACAACAAAATAAAAGTATGAAAAAAGGGTCAGATAGTAATATAAATTATGGGCACTATATAATATGGTGCAAAATTTTAGATGAGGCCATATATCAGAGATTTTAAAGACATACAGAGCAAAATTTGTGATTTATGCAATATAACATAAGAAATGGGATGGTATATTAGTCTTACAGAAAAATCAAGCAAATGACAGTGTGAGTGATAGACTGGAGGTAGTGAGAGACCTGTGACAGAGAGAGTAGTTCAGAGTCTGTGCTGTAATGAGATATGCTATAGGTTTCCACAGATATAATGAGGCTTAGAAGTGATTTAGTAATGAAGCATAAAACATATGATACTTATTGGTTTGAAGTCAACTTACTGCCTCAAAACTCCCAGGCATCTTTCCAACATATAAACTCACCATTTGAATCAATTTCTGCTGTGAAAGTACTTCAGGATCATGGATTATGTCCCTTCATGCAAAAAGTAGATCACAAAATGTAGGCCATTCCAAAAAAAATCACAAGAGCACTTTTTAAAAATGGTAACTTATGATGATATTCATTTATATTTATCTTGGGGTCTATTCTTTTCTTGAAACCATAGTATGATAAAACTAAAAATGCTAAAGAAAAACAACAAAACTATTCTGCAGTAACACCAATTGTACATTAGTGAAAGGTTTCCCCATTGTCCATTAAACACAAAAGTAAGTCTCTTTCTAGAACCAGGAGTTGTTCTGTGCTTATTTAAATGGAAACAAACATTCAAGAAACTACACCACATCATATGCAGTTCGGTGAAAACTACACAGGTATCAGTAATTTTTTTCGCTCTGCATAGCCCATTCTGTAGAAAGGAACATACTAGTGATGATTTCTTTGGGTATTTTTACTTATTTCTTTTTAAGTCAGTTCAGACTGTATTTAGAATAGCAGGTTAATGCTTAATGTCATTCTTTAACTGTAATTTTTATTAAAAACTGACAGAGAAAAATAGACATGCTGCATATATTTCTTCATTTTTAGATAATTAATTTGAGGGTTTTTTATTTGTTTATTTGTTTTTGTTTTTGCTTTGGGGCCACACCTGGTGACACTAAGGGGTTATTCCTCCTGGCTATGTGCTCAGAAATCACTCTTGGCTTGGGGGACCATATAAGACACCGGGATTGAACCCAGGTCTGTCCTGGGTTAGCGTGTACAAGGCAAATGCTATATCGCTTGTGCCACCGCTCCGGCCCCTTGAGGCTGCTTTTGAATAAAATAGGAACGACTTTTTCTTAGCCTTACTTCAAAAGAAACAACTGGATTTATTTTATGTCTAGATTGTATAGTGTAGAGAAATCATCAGAAATGGAAGTATTTAGGATAAAATTTAGAGGGGTTAAATTTTATATTAGACAAACTATAACTGTCTATTAGCAACAGGTAGAATGATTACTCTTACTATTGAAATTTCTAGAGAAAAGATATTAATTGAGCAACAAATGATTAAATATAAGGAAGATACATCTGGCAATGAGACATTGTTAAATCAAGTGTACCCATTATTAAGAAGGAATGGTGGAAATCAGTAGTTAAGGTATTAGTGTGTTTGTCTTGGAACACATGAATGAAATAACCTACAAATTACTTTCTAACACTGAAATAAATATCCTCGATGTGAATTGAATAAATACTGAACTATATCATAATAAAAACATCACCTGACCCAGATGGTGGATTATTGTCTTAAAGAAAGCACCTGGCTGGTCAGCACAAGTTTATGAATTTAAACACCAGTGCTGCCACATGTACCATTCTGTTGATGATAATCTTCCCCTGAGTAAAAAGTTCTAGAATATAAACTGTTCTGTGTTAATTGAGACACATTCAAGTCAGTGTTACCATTGCTATGCACCAATGTTAATATGTTAAACCAAGTTGCTTCTGGTGCCACCCATGTTTATGAGGCTCTCCTGAGAATTCTTTAGAGAAAAATGCAGGGCATGGATTATGACAGAAATGTACTTAGTCCTTCACATCACCACCATACACACCCATGCACTGTCTGCCACAATGTGATCCTGACAGAATTATAGGTCCACCAGCAAGCGAGAGGAAATAACAAATAATATATTCTTGGCCAATTCAAAGATGCCATTTCTGAACTACTTATCTTTATTGTTGATGTTGTTTGGGGGCCATACCTGGTAGTGCTCAAGGGTTACTTCTGGATCTGTTGTCAGGAAAAACTCCTGGTGGTGCTCAGGGGACCTTATAAGATGGGTATTGGGTGAATGGTTTCTTCTATTCTGTGGGTAGAAATAGGGAGTTGTGTGGTATAATAAAGATACAGTCTTTAAGCTCATGCTCTTGAATTTTTATGACAATTAATTAAGTAGATTAAGTAGATTACATTAACACAATCTGCACTAATTTGAAATACAGCATCAGTAAAGAGGGTCTAATGTATTATACTGTCAATGCATAGTTTAGGAGAAACTAAATTCAGTAGACTCCATATAGAGTGGCTTGTGCACAGCCAATTGAGACCAGATCTCAAAGAGAGATAGCTATCCTGATAAGTGATGCTGGTGTTTCTCAATTTAGCTTATTGATAGTTGCAAACATATATTTGGCCTAAATATGAATCTCCCTTCTGTGGTGCTAAGTATGTATATATTTGAGCATTTACTTCCAGATTTAAGCATTAGTACAGGCTAATGCAGCCTTGATTAAATAAATTTCCAAATTTGGAAAACTCAGCATCAAGAGAAACATTAAATAAATTTGTAATACTCAAAATGAGTAGTCATTGAAAGGATGTCCTATATCTTTAAGCAATCTGCTCCTTCAGAGAAAGGAACACTTCATAGGACACCTGGCAACTTGCTAATCTTTTAATTTACATGGGAATTGACACCCTGGGTCTGGCCTATAAATAAAAACTTTGAGATGTGAAAATTTGCTCTTTTGATCCCAGGGAAGCCTCTGGTTCCTAGACTTCTTTTTGTCTTTTAATTGGAGCTTATCTTTTAGAAGGTTTGTAACCCATAATAAAGGCCTGTGAATTTTATGTTGTGAAGAAATGCATAGATCAAACATTATGTAATGATACGCTTTTTGCTAATAAGACAGTACAATCTTTTTAACCTTGCAGGAAAACAGATGTAGGCAGTCTCTCACATGTAAAAATCATGTTTATATACATCACTGTAGTACTCAATAAAGGAAAATTCAGATTTATCCCCATTACTGAATGTGGCTCTGTTATTACTCCCCAAATCCATCACCTACTTTCTGGAGGGACCCAGAAGATTCCCTTAGTGTCTAACCCAAAATGGCTTTGACATTACGTGCAATCTAATATGATACAATAGGAAAAATCTAATTTGACTCATTACAATGAGTAACATAATGAGTTCCTACCAGGGGCCAGAGCACAGAACTGATGTTAGTGCACTGCCTTACAAGAGACTGCTTTCCATCAATCCTAGTTCAAATATCATACTACCTATGGATCCCGTGTATCACCATGAGTCACTCTGTAACAAAGTGAAAAACAGTCTCTGTGATTACTTCCCCTTTGAAAATAGAAAACAGTAGGGGAAAGGTCCATATTTAAAAAATTAATTGGGTCTTGCTATTCTTATTTATTAAATTACATAAAAATTGATTTGGTGAAAAGGGGAAATTAAATTATACCTAGTGGTCAATCCAGGCATGGCGCTTAGTCACAGATGTGTACTTTAGCTTTCTCACAGATTAAAATGATGAGAAACTCACCAATAAAGAAAATTTTAATATGGTCAATTATATAAAAACAATAAAGTCACCTTGGTTGAATCCTTATTGGGACAAATAACTATAAAATATACATTAATAATAGCTAGCCAAAACTTTGATAAAGAAATATTATTATCATTCCTGTGTTTTGTATTCATAAGTTTTACTTGTTTGATAATTATATTTTGTTTATATGAAAATAAGATGTTTTTAAAAATACACTAAACTATGAGTAACTGTATATTTAGACTATAATAAAGTCAGTTTACTATAGGGAAGGGATATGCAGATAAAACAAGAATATGGAAATGTAGAAAATTATTATTACTAATTATGTTTAAATTTTCACAGCAAATATTTTGTACAAAGTATTTTTCTTTAGTGATAGGGCATTGGCCTTTCTCTTTACAATTAGATCAAAACCTTGACTAATAGCAATATGAAGCATTTCTCGTTTTAAAAAGCTGAGAGACTGGGGCCCGGGAGATAGCATGGAGGTAAGGCATTTGCCTTTCATGCAAAAGGTCATCTGTTCGAATCCCGGTGCCCCATATGGTCCCCCGTGCCTGCCAGGAGCAATTTCTGAGCATGGAGCCAGGAGTAACCCCTGAGCACTGCCGGGTGTGACCCAAAAACCACAAAAAAAAAAAAAAAGCTGAGAGACTTTAAAAAACATATTGTATAGAAATTGAATCTAGTCTCAACAATATTATAAAATGAAGACAAAAAACAATGTGTAATTTTGCAGGGTATTTTGATGAAGTGCTGATAATAATGTGTAAAGACCTTACTGAGAAATGAAAATAACAGTGAAAAGCAAATGATTTGGCAAAAATGATAAACAGAACTCCTAGACTGTGAAATTATGGTAGTTACTAGAGGAAAAGAGAGGAAAGGGAGAAGGAAATTACATGGTCTTTCTGGGCAATGTGATGGTAGTGGAAGTGGTGAATGAGACTATAAATTAATACAGAGATGGGCATTTTTTCTCTTTCAATTTTTATTTCTCTAAGTAAATTACTTTAATTCAAATATTTTTATTCACTAAAATAAAAATAAATATATAAAGATGATGTATTATTCTACTAAGATTCTGCAATATTAAAAATTAATAACAAATTATTTAAAATTGAAAGGGAATAAAAACCAGTATCTGAATCCTATCCATGTCCTGCTTCCTAAATAATTATCATAACAACCAAATTGCAAAGTTAAGAGCCTTAACACTGTCTAAATACAGTGCAGAACTAGCTGTAACCCTGAGCACAACAGGGTGTATTAAAAACCAACAGATAACAACAAAACATTTATATAGATGATATGAATGATACTATCATCTTAGAATAGTCATAAACTTGAAACAAATATTTCAGGGTAGATCCAATTGCTTATCATGATTAAATCCATAGTTCTCATGGAATGGGAGGTTTAATAAGTTGGAAAAAATTCTTTTAAGATCACAGAGATAATAAAATTGATATTGTGGAAGAGTGAAATAGATTGTGATCAGAATTGAAAAATTGAAATAAATATCTATCTGTGATTGGAAGCAACCAAAGGATGCTGTAAGACTATGCCTAGATATCTTGTTTTTCAGCTTTCTTCTTCACATAGTGATTTCTTCATTTTTTCCCTTTTATTGTTTGCAGAGACTCATACAAGCAAAGAAAGGGTTCTGTCACTGAACTTTCTCTGAGTTTATCAGACTTTTCCTATTCTCAGGCTGCTGTTCTTTTTATATATGCAGAAATAAGTAAATATTGCCCTTAGATAATCTCACTTCTATTTCAATTTTCTGATCCAAAATTTAATGGCATAGCTGGACTTTTTCATTAAAAAGGCAAAATAATCAAACCCTTTATACATAAGATAAATAGACCACAATTACTTTTATCATTTTTCATGCAATAGTATCACTAGTCTTAAGCTATACTATTCTGAATGGAAATTCTCCCTCCAAAAACCAAAGATTTGAGCTTACGTAAAACTCAGTGACATGTAATGTTGTAATGCATAGCAATTGAAATAAATACTTTTTTTTCCTTTTTTTTATTTCGCTTATTACTACTTTATCTTTCTCTTCTCTTATCTAGTTTTAGTCGACTTCCTTATCTTGGTATTTAAGATATTTAAGTAGTTCACTTTTTTATTCATATATTTACTTTTTCTGTCTTCTTTTCTCTTCTTCCTTTTTGCGCTGTCATGTTTTTTTTTTTTTTATCTCAAGACCATGGCAACTATGTGGTGCATATCTATGTTGCTGCAGTGCTCACTGGATATTTTATTTGATATGTCTTTGTGAAATGTTGTGGTCATTCACCTTCTTTTTTCCCTTTTATCTCTCAAACCGAGGATGAGAGCCTCTAGAAGGACTCTGCCTATTGTTGGCATAGTTAATTTCCCCCATCCTATTACCTTACTCTTCCCCAAACAAAACCACATAACTCGAACTATCTAGTCCCGCTTCCTAATTAGAGGGAGAATTAATGGAGGCACCAAGTTCAAACAGGTATAAGATCACTAAGCAATAAATTAGACACAGAGGAGATCACTCAAATTTAGAAGTCCCTGGGGAGAGGGTGGAGGATAGGGGAGGCAGGGGGGAAATGGAGGTGAGGGAGGACAACTCGGTGATGGAAATTCCCCTGATTCAATGTTTACATGTACCTGGAACATTACTGTGAATGATATGTTAACCACTATGATTAAAAAAATTAAAAAAAAATAAAAGTGCTAAATGGCACTTTTAGTCAATTTATTCATGATCTATTCTGTCAGTATTGGGTGCTTTTCAAATAATAACCATTTTAGGCACCCAGAGAAATCTGAAAATGACATTTGAACTTATAATTTACTTTAAGAAGAGGAAAAAGGACAGCATTTTACTTTATCATTTATCATAAAAAGTATGGTGTATGGTTAAATGTTCAGTAAAGGTTAGGCAATTGCTATGAAAAGCTCAGATTTACCAAGAAAATATATTGAACAAAACATAAAAATTATTCTTTTTTTTTTCTGGGTCACTCCCGGCAGTGCTCAGGGGTTACTCCTGGCTCCATGCTCAGAAATTGCTCCTGGCAGGCACGGGGGACCATATGGGGCACCGGGATTCGAACCGATGACCTTTTGCATGAAAGGCAAACTCCTTACCTCCATGCTATCTCCCGGGCCCCACTAAATTATTCTTATAGAAAATATTAGTATATAGCTACTTTAAAATTAGTCCATTTTCATGTCATTATGCCTAGATTATGTGTATCAGATAGTGGCTTATCAATGCTGAAACTCTCTTGCTTCATTATTTTTGGGGTAAGTATAACACTGGTAATCAGTGTGTACTATCAAGCAAAGATAATAAGAAAACTGTTTAACATTGACATGTTTTTCCAGAAGCTGTAGTGATGTATCTAAAAATATTTAGTAGAGAAAATTGTCTTTCAATATTTCACAATTTTCC
>PVKC010030964.1:0-14666 GCA_004027635.1 Crocidura indochinensis
TAAAGCAGAACTAGGAAAGCCACCTTACATAAGACTGGTTCCACCTCCAAAGAAAACTGCTCTTCTGTTTTACTTGTCAGTTATATTCCTCTTCAAGTACTAATTTTCTTATCTATCAGATGGACATAATAAAAACCACTTTCTAGAGCTGCTGGAAAGAGATGGAATGAACAGTACATGTAGATTAAACTCTCATAGAAGACACTGGAGTCATTTTGGGAAAAGGTCTGTCTGCTTTAATAGAAATATCGGACACCCATCCACCTAACTATAGGTCCTGACTGTTCTCTGATATTCCACCTGATTCCCAAAGATTGAGGACCTTGCAGTGTTAATGTCTTGCAATGCGAGTCTCTTCTTTGGACGTGTAATGGACTTTCAGCTCCATTTTTCTGTTAATAGCTACTCTCGGGTATTTGTTTCCTACACCTTGAGTCCTACCGTATTTCTGCTTTTGATATATCTTTCTTTATGGACAATTTTAAGAATAAGACTAATGATAACCACTACTGAGCCATCACAATATTTTATATACTTACTAGCCATTTTATACACATCATGTAATTTCATCTTTTCAAAATAATTCCCATTTACAGATGAGGAAAAAATGAGACTTGGGGAGTTTTAAATGATTCTCTTTCATTTATAGCCATATCTCATTTTAAAGGTTATGTTTGTAACCAAGATGTCAGGCCATATTGAGGAAGTGGCCCCATTATGCCTCAAGACTGACACAGTTAGGGTTAGATACTTCTAGTACTGCTTGCTGTACAAACAGATTGCAAAATAATTTATGCTCCCTGATTTTTGTTCGTTTTTGTTTTTGAGGCACACTTGGCAATGTTCAGGGATTGCTCTAGACTCTGGACTCAGAAATCACTCCTGGCAGGCTCAGGGAACCATTTAAGATGCTAGGGAATAGAAACTGGGTTGGCTCCATGCAAGGCAAATGCCCTACCTACTGTGCTATCGCTCCCTGATTATTTTCAGCTTTCTTTTATTTCTAGGGACTCTGATGTAATTTTTCCTGACTTGGTTTCCCTTTTCCAATTCAATAGAAAATAGAAAAATCCCATGGAACCATTCACAACCATTCTAACGAAGTTCCATTCATGCATTCATTCAACACATACTCATGATAGTCTCCATGGACCAGGCAGTGTAATGGTCCCTAAACTACTCAAAAATACTACATAACCTTACAGAGATTGGGATCTCAGTGCAGACACAGACAGGAACACAAGCAGTCACAAAGTTTCAGATTTATGACAGATGTCAGAACAATTCGATGAGATAAGAATTATGATTTCCAGGGCCCGGGAGATAGCATGGAGGTAAGGCATTTGCCTTTCATGCAAAAGGTCATCAGTTTGAATCCCGGTGCTCCATATGGTCCCCCGTGCCTGCCAGGAGCAATTTCTGAGCATGGAGCCAGGAGTAACCCCTGAGCACTGCCAGGTGTGACCCAAAAAAACCAAAAAAAAAAAAAAGAATTATGATTTCCATTTTACAGATGCAAAGACTGAGGATCATTAAGTTGAGTTGCTCCTTTAACTACTAGGCTACACAAGAAGAAGATGCAAAATAAGTATTTAATTCACATTTTTTTACTCCATGGCGTCTTCCTTTAGCCATTCAACTATTCAGCATGACCTTGGGCTTGTTAATTCGCCACTTAGTAACTTGGTTTGCACAGACATAAAAATAAATATTCAAAATTGGAATGTTTTGAAGGCATTAAGATGCTAATGAGCAGGAACTGATGACTATTAAAAGATAAAATCATATGCCTTCGATCTTGGCTGAAATTGTCCTATTGGTTTTTCCAGTATCATTATTCACTTTTCAGTTATCATTCAGTGATCACTTTTCATTATCATTACTCACATTTTAGTATCTTTTCTGATATTTCAGATATTTTCAGATATTTTCCAATATCATTACTCACCCATTCCCATACTTTGGTCATATTTAGGTTCTAACCTTTCTTTCAATACTAAGCTTCATTAGTCTACCTGTCTAAAATTTCTGTAAATTATATTCCTTCTGTCCTTATTTATACCTCCTCACCCATAGGGTTGCCTGTCTTAGATGCACATAAGATTTGATAAGGATTAAAATAAATTAAATGGGGGATGGAGTCGTGGCACATGACGGACCATGGTTCGATTTCCCGGCATCCCATATGATTCTCCAAGCCAGGAGCAATTTCTGAGCTCATAGACAAGAGTAACTCCTGAGTATCACTAGTTGTGTCCCCCCAAATAAAAAGTAAATAAATTAAATGTACCTCAGATGAAAATTACTAACTTTATTTTTAGTTCAAATGAAAACCAGCTAAGGAAATGTACACTCTGGTAAAGTGAAAGCAACATAAAATGGAATGATTGAACTTTGTGTATTTCTATAAAAAAGGGTGAAAACTCTTCTTTGATCAAATATATTGAAAGAATTGATGTTAAGTACTGGTGACTGTGACCTAAATTTGAGATAAAACTAGGATACATTAAGAAAAGGCTAACAAAACAGGGTGACAATCTCAAAAGCATTCAACTCACATCTAAGAATACAATATTAAAAATAATATTTCTAGCAATATTGTATTAGAGGTAAGGAGTATGGGAATCTCTGGGAATCATTAACTCGGATGGGGCAGAAGGGGGCTAGAATTGATTTATGGTTTGATCTGTGTAGAAGCCTACATTAAAGTGAACTAATCAGCATATTTAACATCTATCTTCTCTGTTATATTTAAAATAATTTTCAACACATTTAAAAATAAGAATGCAGAATACAAGTGTTTGTGGAAAGAGGCGCCCTCACATTCTATTGAAGTAGATAAAATAAAATAACTTTACTGGAGGGCACTTTAGCAATAGATATGAAGCACCTTAATCAATTTCTTGGACCATGCTCTGCAAATGATGTTAGTGACTATCATCTCCCATTAATTCAAATTAATTGGACAATGTGTAAATGGTAGGACGTAAGATACTTGTAAAGCACATTTACAGGGCATGTAGTATCCAGGTCATTCGGGCAATTCCAAGAAAGCTCATGCAGTTTTCCCTATCACAGCTTTTAATCAGCACATAAGATTGTATGTGTGTTGTGGGGAAATAGTTTTAGTTTGGAATGAAACTGACAAGCACAATAAAACCATAAATTTCTCTGAAATGGCTTAGCCTTCTGCACTCACATTTTTTTCCTTTGTTTTTTTCAGCCACACCCGGTGATGCTCAGGGGTTACTCCTGGCTTATGTGCTTAGAAATCGCTCCTGGCTTGGGGACCACATGGGATGCTGGGTATCGAATCATGGTCCGTCCTAGGTTAGCCTGCGCAAGGCAGATGCCTTATTGCCTGTGCTGCCTCTCTGGCGCCTGCACTCGCATTTGAATTAACTCTTCATTCACTAAATTCTATCTTTGCCTATAGAAAAAATAGTTCATTTCAAATAATCGAAGGCTCTGACAGATAAGGATCTCTTCTCAAGGCCTTGGTAAGTAGCATTCTCCCTCTAATAGAACAGATTATGATATGGGTGTACCACATCTGCTGTCCATTGACAAGTCAGGAGTTCAGGATGTAGAGTGGGTGTAGATCATGTCCCACGGTCATTTCTTACCATCTGCAATGAAGTGTTCAGGCACATGCAGAGTCACCTTCACAGTGAGTGGACAGGATACCTGGCTGCCACACACCATGGCCAAAATGCAGGAGCTCACAGCAATCAGTGTCAGAGCTGTCTTGTTCACTGGGCTCTTCAACAAACCTGGTGACAGAGAGACACACAAAGACGTCATTCTATTAAGAGGTGAAGAAAAGAGACAGCACAGCGTTTGAGCATCTGATTATTTTACCAAAAGGGTTGGGGTAAGGGGAACAAAGAAAATGCATTTTCCAATTTCTGAGCTTTCACAATGCTATCTCCGTGCCCCTTTGTTGGGTTTTGGTTGAATTCTCTTCAAAATGGGTTGATCGCTCCTCTTTTAAGACAAAAATGCTTTGTGAAAATAATTATGAAATCTCATTCCTTCCCTCCCTTTCTAATCGTGCTGATTAATTTTCTTCTCTCTTTAATTTTTTTTAAAAGAGAATCACTCCTGGCACTCAGTGGTCACTCCTGGCAGGTATTATGAGATCCTATGGGATGTCAAAGATAAAAACCAATGTGGCCGAATGCAAGACAAGTGTACTACCCACTGTGCTATTATTACTCTAGGCCCAAAGCTAGTTAGTCTCAATAACAACTGGATGGGATTACATGTTCTGATCTCTCTCAAAGCCAAGTGAAAGATTGGCATGTCACTGAGGGGAAGGAGTATGAGCTTAAAAATTAAATAATCAGAGGCCAGAAAGATAGCATGGAGGTAGGGCATTTTCCTTGCATGCAGAAGGATAGTGGTTCAAATCCTGGTATCCTATATAGCCCTTTGAGCCTTCCAGGAGCAATTTCTGAGTGTAGAATCAGGAGTAACCCCTGAGCACTGCTGGGTGTGACCCAAACAAACAAATAAAATTAGATTATTATGGTTTATAATTTGGAATTTAATTTTCCTTATCTATGTTACTTGCTTCAAACATTTGAATCTGATTCTTTAGGTGCATGATGATAATGGGCTGCTGTGATAATTGCAAGGCTCACTAGATGTATAATGTCTGTCACCTGAAAGGGGTTCCCTAAAAGACATCATGAGTAGCTTATGAATTTTTAGTCAATTTCAAAAGATTTCCCAAATAACCACCATGTGAGGCACATAGTAGAAAGATATGGGTCAGAGTGAAAGCAAAGTGAGTAGGGCATTATCTTTGCCAGTATCCAACCAGGATTTAATCTCCAGTAGCACAAGTGATGCCCTGAGCCCAACCAGGAGTAATCTCTAAGTAGATCCAAGAATATGTCCTAAGCATCATCAGGTGTGAAGCTAAGACAGAAATAAAAGGGATAGTTTCTGGGTCTGGGGAGATAGCAGAGGAATTAGGGTGCACACCTTTCATGACTTTATTTAGGGTTAAATGCCAGTACCACATAGACATCCCAACCCGCAAGAATAGTACAAGTACAGCTCTAATGAACCCTGAATACTTCAGGGTATTTCCCTAGTAGTCCTCAGCACAATAGGAGCTGCAAAACATTGCATAGTTGGTACCCATGAGAAATGCTTGGCCCCTCCCCACCAAAGGAAGAATAGAGTTAGTTATCTTCAGGAACCTAAAAGACTTGGAGACAGAGGAGACTTATCCACAGCTAAGTAGAAGTCAAGGCAAAAGGTATTGCAGAGCTACTAGAGTGGGCATAGGGTATGGGAGGAATTTTTGCTTAGGAAAATTAAAGATAATTTCATGGGTGCAGTGGAATGAACTGATTGGATCTGCTTGGCAAGGGGGGCACTGGGCTGGCAGAGCAAATCTACAAGACTACATTCTAAACTCCCATTGTGTCTCATTATTAAGGTTTTGCTATTCGCCTCTATTTCCAGGGGTTTGATTGCCATTTTTAGAACAATGACCCTCAATTTCTATTACCCAGCAAGCTTTTTTATTTTTATCAAACTTCTATAATAAAATACCCCTTGACTTCTCTCTGTAGGTGTTCCTCAGAAAAGATAAAAGATAACACATGTGAGACCGGGCAGTGGCGCGCTGGAGGTTAGGTGCCTGCCTTGCCTGCGCTAGCCTAGGACTGACCGCGGTTCGATCCCCTGGTTTCCTATATGGTTCCCCAAGCCAGGAGCGACTTCTGAGCACATAGCCAGGAATAACCCCTGAGCATCACCAGGTGTGGCCCAAAAACCAAAAACCAAAAAAAAAAAAAAAAAAAAGATAACACATGTGCAGTTGAACACATGTGAGGCCAGAGAGATACGGTACAGCAAGTAAGGTGCTAGCTTTAGTATTCCATCTGGTCCCCTGAAAATGGCAGTGGTGATCTTTGAGGACACAGTAAAGAGTAAGTCTGAGCACTACTGGGTGTGGCCCCGAAACAAATGAACAAAAAGAAATTAGACACGTAATTTTCTTCTTAACCCTCCTACTTCCTCCTGTGTTCTCCAACTTATTTTGCCAGCACCGTCAACTAAATTCAGAAATATAAATATACTTTCCAGTCTTCTCTCCTTTTATAAATAACATCTAAACAGCTGTGCTAAGTAATATATGTTTTGAGCATTTTCATCTTATCCTACTTATCTATTCGATTCTGCGTGTGAAATGAGAGAGGTAAAAGAGATGGCATATTCATGCATCACTCCCAATTTTGAGTTATCTAGCCACTGGATGAAGATGTGATCTCTGCTCATTGGCCTGATGGTTAGGCATTTCATTATGGTGCCTATACTCAAGTTTTCACTGCTCTTTCTTGACCTTGCCTCAGTGCTAGCAGGGCCACCTTACTGCAGACCTGCTACTTCCAACACATTATTCTCGATGACATTTCTTTTGCACAAAAAACCCACTTGCTTCCTTGCTTCACTTTTTGAGATGAAACAGGAGTCCAAAATTTTTCTTGTCTATGCTAAATACCACTTATTCTCATAATAGATGCTTCTCAAATATCTTATTTAAACACTAAATCTAGTAAATAGTTGGTAAACCCCTTGAGGCTACTAGGTACCAGGTCTTCTTTTCCTCATTACAATCTCAAGCACTGTGTCCAGCATGTGATAATATCATCAGTACTTTCGAGAACAATATCAGCAAACAGGCACTACCTAATCAAAACATGCTAAGTGGAAGAACCACTAAATTAGTGGAACAAAACTGATGAAAGACCATTTGGAGTGTGTTTTGTATAGATATATATGTTGGGGGATGATCTGACTATCCCAGGCTGTGTTTAGGGGCTATTTCAGGTTTCTGCTCGGGGGTTACTCCAGGCAGTACTAGGGGACCATTTTGATGCTGGGAATTTAATATACAAGGTATGTACTTCACCCCTGTCTGCAATATTTCTCATCCCTGAATATCTCCCACCTTAATTAAACAACTCAGTGCTAAGTAAATGAACTGCATCATTAACATCTCTGGTCTTTCCACTACTTGACACCTAGAATATACTTAAGAACAGGATTCTTAAATCAGCAAGCAAAACTAAACAATATATAAGCTGTTAAGAGCACAACAATAGTTACCCCAAAAAGTGGCAAGAAACACGGGTAAATTGTGAAAAAGTGATCAATCATTTGGTGAAGGACAGAAACTAGATCTTTTTGTTAGTATATACAGATGCTAATTTACAATGCTCTGTACCTGAAACCTGTTTAATGTTGTATGTGTTAATAAAAGTAATTGAAAAAACTAAATGGGTTCTTGTCTTTATTGTCAGTTCAAGGACAACTCTTGGCTAATGGTGAAAACTCTTCATGTACTTACATCACAAAATATTTGTACAATGGAATAGATTAAACAAAAAATGATGCTTCTGGTGTCGGGATATGCAGATACTTAAATCTATAATGGCACTTCCTCAATCCCCACAGAACACTTATTATTACCTCTCATCTAAGGGCCAATCGAAGCTATTTCAATTCCTAAAAAATAAAAATTTTAAAAAGTAAGTAACAGAGGTCAGATAGCATCAACATTTTATACTAGAAAGACTAGGTATTAAGAACTGATGAGTTGCAAAGGCCTTTCTTTAAAATCAATCTATATGCTCATTCCTAGATCATTAATAAAACCCTCATATAACAGCAGAGGCTCTGAATTTCCTTCTCTGACTTTACGGAAAATGATATGAGGGGAGGACCATGCATAGATGTGAAAGACAGTTGGAGTATCTGTCATTGGACAGGTGGATGCATGGTTGGATAGTGGCAGCTGTGATTTCCAAGAAGGCATCTCAAACCTCTTCATGTGACAGTGAAATGAGTTGGATCAAGATATAACTTTTACTCATTGGCTAATGATTAGAAATACCATTAAGGTTCCTAAAGGCTCTCTTCCATTTGGGGGAAAGTCAGTTAAGAGTCTAGAATGGGAATAGTCATATAACCCGTTTGAACTAATACTCAGACTAATTATTCCAGATTATGTTATTTTAAAGTTTCATTATTTGGGCTTTCAAACATATTATGAGGAACGTTGCAGATACTGGCCCACAGATACTTTTTACACTGTTATGAAGAAGCTGTAGCTCAGAGTGTTTATCAAACTTATTTTTGTGATATTCTTCAGCATATCTTTTCTGTTGAGACAGACACCTCACATATCGCTAGTTTAGCAATGCATGCATCATTACTGGCATATATGTTTAATTGGGTTGAAGAAGGAAAAATAAATACACCATTAAATCCTGGGAATCCAGTTAACAAACAGATGTTTATTCAGGAATATGTGGCTAATCTCCTCAAGTCTGCATTCCCTCATTTACAGATTGCCCAAATAAAGATCTTTGTGACAGAATTTTTTAGCTTAAATCAGGATATTCCTGCTTTCAAGGAACACCTTAGGGATTTGAATTCCCAATATGATCCAGCTATTCCACTCCTAGGGATATACCCTAGGAACACAAAAATATAATTCAAAAATCCATTCTCACACCTATATTCATTGCAGCACTATTTACAACAGTCAGATTCTGGAAACAACCAAGATTCCCTTCAACAGATTAATGACTAAAGAAATTGTGATACATATACACAACAGAATATTATGCAGCCATTAGGAAGATGAAGTCATGAAATTTTCCTATATGTGAATGGAATCTATTATATTGAGTGACATAAGTCAGAGGGAGAGAGACACAGAATAGTCTCACTCATCTGTGGGTTTTAAGAAAAATTAAAGACATTACTGTAACAAGGCCCAGAGACTATAGAGTTAAGGGCTGGAAGGGTCAGAAGGACTGGCTGACCATTTGAAGCTCACCACGAAGAGTTGTGAACACTGTTAGGGAAATAATTACACTAACAACTAGCATGACAATGCTAAAGAATGAGAGAAGTATAATACCTGTCAGGATACAGGCAAAACCGGGGAGGAGGGGGGCATTGATAGTGGGAATGTTGTACTAGTAAAGGGGTGTATTTTTGACTGAAACTCAACTACAAACATACTTGTAATTGTGGTGCTTAAATAAATATTTATATTAAAAAAGAAATGAAAGGGGGAGATCACTACAGATAATACAGAGATCCAAAGGGTAATCAGAGACTACTTTGAGAAGCTCTATGCCATGAAACATAAGATCCTGGAAGAAATGGGGTAAAAAAAGAAAAGAAGAATAAAAGACATTATTGTAGTGAGGCCCAGAGACAATAGAGATAAGAGCCAGAAGGGCCCAGCTCATGATATATATGAAGCTCACCACAAAGAGTGGCGAATGCAGTTAGAGAAATGACTACACTAAGAACTACCATGGCAATGCTGATGACTGAGAGAAGTAGACTGTCTCAAATACAGGCAGGGGATGGGGGAAGAGGGAGAGCAGGGGCATTGGTGAAAGGGGGTGTTTTTTTCTATGACTGAGACCCAACTACAAACATGTTTGTAATTATGATTCTTAAATAAAGATTTAAAAAAGTAAATGTATGTTGCTTTGAGAATAGAAAGTGAAAATAACTCTTCCAATTATCATGCGTCTATTATCATATTTTCTAGAGATCACTGTAACGGTTTCTGCAACAATAACATCTCAACTTTTCTAATGAGATGCTTAAAAATAAGTGATTTATCTCTTTATTCAACACATTATTAGAATATCTTAGGAAATGCTTTAATATTTATGGAAGAAACAGAAGAACAAAAATGTGGCTAGTCAAGAGGAGGTCTTAAAATAGGAGAGCAAGGAGGGGAAGGGAATGTATGCAAATGAACAAGATCCTGGGCAATGATTTACAAAACAACAACATGAAAAGCCCCCCCAAACACACACACACAAAATACAATTTCCTCAAGCCTCCCCCCCCCCCACTCCCAACAACCAAACCTGGATCACCATTGCCTCTGAAGCTTAGGAACAGGAAAGCTTTCCAGCAAAATCTGCACTCAAGCCAGATGCATGTGGAGCAGCCATAGGCGCTTGGGAAGTTTCCATGGCAACTGGACCTAGCTGAAACTTCACAGTGGGTCTAAAGCAGAGGTGACTTCTTAAGAGTTTCCATCCCAGGGAACTGAGCATCTTCACTTAGCTCTAGATAGAGACTTTAGATAGCAGACAAGAAGCAGCTATCAGTACTTCAATACCTACCCATTTCTTTTTCAGACTCTGTAGTGCAAGACAAGCCTTACAAGAAGCAAAAGGAAGAAAATCTCCATCTGCTGAGAGCTTACTATGACTGAGTTGTTATTTGTAGTGGTTACACATGTCATTTCTTTCTTTGATAGTCTGTTTCATCCACCCATCCATCCATCCAATCATTCACCTACCCATCCATTTGCATGTCTAATATTTGCATGTCTATCCATCCATGCATTCAACCAATTAATCAATTTTTACCACTTATTTTCCCTGCATTCGTTGAGGCAATCCACAAGCTTGTGAACTAAATAGTAGAAGAATATCTTTCCTCAATACCTCAATACCCAATGCTACTCATCTTATTTTATACATCTACAGAAGAGCAGAACTATGAAATGGCTTGTCGAAGGCCACCCAAACAAGTGTGGCAGAAGGAGATTAGACCTACCCCTGCCACCTGCCACCTTCTTCCTTGTATTACATGACATAAAATTGAGGGCCCAGGATAGCATTATATGATCATGTCATCAGAATTAGGCATATATATGTCCAAATCCTCACTTCCTATCAAAATAGCAATGAGATTGTTGCCAATTGATCTTAGAGTGATAAGAAAATGTTTAAGTCCAGAAAATGAAAATAATGGTTCTCCTTTTTTGGGAAATGATCTAAGGACAAAGTAAGGTGACATATGTGATTGACACCCATAATACCCCTTACCCGTATGCATGATCAGTGATAGCCCTTGGGCATAATGTGAGCATTCTTAGAAGGTAAAGGGCATGGCTAACCCTGGGCCACATCCCAGTTTCTGCCCATCATTTGAAGTGAAGTGAGCTAGACTGCGAGAATAGAATTTCACCAGGGTCTATTGATTGCTGGAACTGGAGAAAGTTAATAATCTAATTTCCCTTTTGCCGCCCTCCCCACCCTCCCTCCCACAGACACACAGCTCAACTCCTTACATGGCAGCTGAGAATGGCATAAGATGCATTGCTTGAGAAATCTGACCGGAAATAACCAGGCATTGTTGATCCACGCGCTGCCTATAATTTGGGGTTTGATTGATTCTAGGTTTTGAAATGCCAGGTTGAGAGAAGAAAATCAAATTGAAGCTAAATTTGGAATTGAATCAATCACATTTTACAATAAAGAAAATAGATCTAACCCCATCACTCTGCCGTGTGTGGAAAACTTAAAGCGGTTCTCTCCACATTGATTCCTTCCTGTTGACATCTCAGGGGGCCGAGAGACTAGGTCCTCAGGCAAGAAGTCATTCAGTTCTTTAAATAGCAGAAGGGATCAGAAAAAGGGACAAAGATTCTAGGAACTCAAGGTTTTAGGGTGGTAGAGCTCAGGAGGTAGCCAGGTGATTTAGAATATAAGGACTCTTCAGAGGACTGGAACTAAGCACAGAGATTTATACCCAGATTCCTTTTTTGAATGGCTGCCTAATTTTTAGTAAATTTCCTACGTCTCAGAGTGTTAGTTCTTCTAATCCACAAATTAACAGTTATCATCTCTAACGGTAAACGTCAGTGGATCGAATGGAAAAATGATGATTATAATAGCCATTTTAATAAGCATACCATCTAAAAGCTCTGTCAACTTTTCGTACCTTTCCTTTCGTCTCAACTCTTCAAAACTGCCAAGCTCAGCAGCACTTTTTCCATCTACAAATTCATCAGCAGGACATGTAATACTTTGGCTCAAATTGAAAGTCTGACTTTCATACTTAGCACATGAGCCCTATGACCAAGTCACCTTATTCCTTTAAGCCCCAATCTCCATATCTATCAATGAATAAATTATAGGTAGTGGTTTCATAAGCATCTCCTACCTAACACACCTTGCAGCTCATAATTCCATGCTGCTCGTGTCTATAAGCATGCTTGGCTATATTAGGTGCTTAATGATCAGCTATTGAATAAATTAAGGAAGAAACGAAGGAATGAATGAATGAATGCATAATTGTTGTTTCCTCTTCTACCAAGAGGTGTCAGTATTGGAATATTGCTAATTAGATCTTTTCTGGTCAGTTGCATATATTCACTTTGTCATACAAAGTGATTTGTTTTCTATCCAGTCAGAAATTATATTAGAGGCACTGGTAAGGATCCTACTTGGGCTGTATGTCTATCTAAGTGAACACTGCAGACAGACAACAAGCTTTCATGATCCTTACGGAGCATCACATGGCATTTCTGCCACTCTTTGTTGCACATTTCCAGAAACAAAAATTGGGACACATTCATTGTCTGCCAAGTACAATTTTCACGTTAGAGACAACAACATCTGAAATTGGAGCTTTCTCAGAATAATGGGAAACGTGATCTTATCTCCTCAAATCAAATCTTATCTTCTTTCTCCACTAGCAACTTTAGAAATACACAGGGTTGACTAGGGTCTCTATGTGGGGCCAGTTTATTTCTGTTTTTCCCATCTCTATTTCTGCTCTAAAATTTTTCTTGCTCTTTTGTACTCTTAGACTACTAAATCATGTAATTTACCCCAAACCACATATTCTGTAGAATTTTCCTTTATAGAATCCACGCAAGTGTTTGTCCAGCCTTTGTATGCCTCCAGAGAGCACAGACTATCATTTACCAAGCATCAATTCTACTTTTAAGCAGTAAATCTTAGAAATGTCTCTCTAAGACCAAACTTCTGTGAAGTAAAATAGTATACTTCTAGATCATCTCTTTGGAGCAATTATTCAGTAACTTTCCATGTGCCTTCTTTTCTTCAAACCAAGAATCACTATCTATTTATCTTGAGACATGTTCTTGGCCTTTTATAGTGCATTGTATAGGTTTGTTCTTTATGCTTTTGCTTTCCAGATAAAAACTAGGGCCAATGTCATCAAATATTTATAAAAAAATTACATTTTTAAGAACACACAAGTCTGTCTAATTTTAATGCAATATCTCAATTAGTTTACACATAATTTGTCAGAGATATTATCTTCATTCATACTCGCCAAATAAGAAAACTTATGATTTTCTCAAAGCCATACAATTCCTAGGCTAAAACAAACAAATAATAAAAGCTTTTGATTTCAGAATCCAATGTTTAAACCCTTCCCTTCTCTAACAACATGCTCAATATGACCTGAGCAGAGAAGCATATACCTGAACTCCTAAACTGTTTATAGAGCCCAGCTTGCTCTGTAAATCCATGACAACTGGGGTGGACACATAGTGGGCCCAAGATCCCAACTGATACTGTTAGTCTTCATTGGAAACTCTCTATACCAGTAGAGGGAGTTTGATAAGGAAGGCATGTGGTGAGAGCTGTAAACTAGATGATAGGTTTTTCCCTGCCTCTGAGCCCTAGAGATCATCATTACTTGCCCAGTGTGTTAGTTGGCACTAAACCTCCATCTGTAGGGTTATTGGGCTGGCTCTTCTTCTAGGATCAAGAGAAATGCTAGAGAGTGGGCTAGGATTATAGAATCCCATTGAAGATGAAAACTAGTTTTCTTGTTGCAAATACTTAATGGGAATATAGAGACTGACATCTAGGATTTTTCTGTGGCAGTTAAAAGACTATATTTATATGCAAAATGATAATGAAGTTTGTGACAATGGTGTTAATGTAACTATAGGTCAGATACTACCATATTCTCCCCTTTCTGAGGTTTGTAGGCCACACCCAGACACCCAATGGCACTAAGACACTACTCCTAGCTCTGCACTTAAAAAACACTGTGTGGGGCCTGGGAGATAGCATGGAGGTAAGGCATTTGCCTTTCATGCAAAAGGTCACTGGTTCGAATCCCGGTGCCCCATATGGTCCCCCGTGCCTGCCAGGAAGAATTTCTGAGCATGGAGCCAGGAGTAACCCCTGAGCACTGCTGGGTGTGACCCAAAAACAAACAAAAATAAATAAAAAATAAAAAACACTGTGTGAAGGCTCTGGAGACCATACGGAAAGCAGGGAAACAAATCCAGGTTGGCCACATGAAAGGCAAATGCTCTTTCTGCTGTGGTATTACTCTGGCCTAGAGTGTTTTCCTATTTTTATTAGTCTACAAATGATCCCCAAATATCTTTATTTGGATGGCCCACATCAGCAGTGTTTAGGGCTCCTTCCTGCATCTATACTTATGAATCATTCTGGTGGGGCTCAATATCCAAATGGAGTGCCAGGGATTAACTTTAGTTTGACAACATGTGAAGACAAGTGCCATACCCACCATACTATTTTTCTGGACCCTATCTTTTGTTTAAAAAAAAAAAACACTATTTAAACCATAGTGACTTACAAATGTATTCGTTATTGGGTTTTAGACATTCAGTGTTTCAGGACCAATCCCACCACTAGTGTCAACTTCCCTTCACCAATATATTTTTTTTATCAAAATCCGAAGCAATGTGCAATACTAATATCTCTAATATATAAATAAAGAGTCAGAGACTTCATGCTGAAGTCATGTTCAAAAAATGGAAGAATTATAGTGTTGAAAATCATGTGTCCAAACCA